>MU225667.1:929770-998081 GCA_018584345.1 Thuja plicata
TGAATTGATTTGAATTGTATGGCTATAATAGTTAATATATTTTAGTGATAAAAATCACCTAGGACATTAAATTTGATTTAAAATGAATTATGCCAAAGTAACATTGTCATGACATAATTGGGGGTATAATCACATTTAGGGAAAATAGGGTCCATAGTTGGAACAAACCAAATCTAGGTGGTTACAGTTATATGTTCCAACATGAATTCTACTCTTCTTCAGATATACCATTACTTCATCCCCTACTTGGAATTCCTTGTCTTCTCTTCATATATGATTTCTCCTTATATGTCTAATTCAATGCCTCCAAATGTTGTTTAACCTCATCATGTAATAACTTCATAACCTCCACATATTCCTCTCATTATGAACTCATCTTGACTTCATGATTGATATCCCTTAACTCTGATACTCCCTTAGGATTAAAACCAATAACTATCTCAAATGGTGTTTTCCCTTTACTCCTATTCACTGAGTTATTATATGCAAACTCTATTTGTGCTAGAACTAAATCCCAATTTCCAGTCTTCTCTCCAACCAAACATCTTAATAAGTTCCCTAAATTATTGTTCACTACCTCTTTTTGTCCATCTATATGTAGATGAAATGTATAACTAAACTTCAATTCTTTCTTCGTCTTCTTCCAAAGTGTCTTCCAGAAATAACCAAAAAACTTACTATCCCTATTTGAAACTATGCTTTTAGGTAATCCATGTAATCTCACAATCTCGCTAAAAAAATAAGTCAGCTACATGTACTGCATATGTTGTCTTCCTACTAGGTATTAAATTCAATATTTTAGAAAATTTGTCTACCACTAGAAATAAAAAATCATTACATCTTTGTGTTTTCGGTAGCCCAAGCACAAAATCCATGCTAATATATTCCCAAGGTCTAGTTGGTACTGTCAAAGGGTATACATTCCCACATTCTGAAACCTTCCTTTTGCAACTTGACAAACTCTACAAATCTAAACAAATTTCCTTATGTCCTCGTGAATATGAGGCCAAAAGTAATTCTCACTTACTAAAGCCATTGTCTTGTCAATACCAAAGCGTCCAACTAATCCTCCACAATGCTCCTCCTTAACCAGATTATCCCTCATAAAACTAGGTATACACAACTAAATTCATCTAAATAATATACCATCCTGAATGAAATATTCCAACCATTTTCTTTGGTCTTCAACAATAGGTACTCTGCAAGCTTTCCAAGGTTCCAAAAAATCAGGGTCATCCTCATACAAGGTCTTCAAATCATCAAATCCCAACACTTCAATGTTCATCTCTGTCAACAAAGTTCTTCTTGTACTTAAAGCATCAACAACTTTATTTTTTTACCACTCCCATGTTTCAATACAAATGTATAACTCTATAAGAATTCAACCCATCTCATATATCTTTGATTCATCTTAGTTTAATTGTTAAGATATTGTAAAGATTTTTGATTGATGTACAACAAAAATTCCTTAGGAAACAAGTAATGTCTCCATTTATTCAAAGATTGAACTGTGGCATAAAATTCCTAATCATAAACTGAATATCTTATGTTGGCATCATTCAACTTTTCACTGAAATAAGAAATTGGTCTACCTTCTTGAGTCAACATTGCTCCAATTGCATTTCCACTTGCATCATACTCCACTTGAAATTTTTTATTAAAATCACGTGAGGCTAACACAATTTGTTCAGTCATCTTATGCTTCAACAACTCAAAAATCCTTTGTGCTCCATGTGTCCACTTGAATTATTTTTTTTCCCCTCTCATTGTCTCAGTCATAGGATTACAAATTGAACTGAAATTTCTAATGAAATTTTCATAAAAAATGTCCAATCCATGAAATGATCTCACTTCTCCAACACTTACAGGTGTAGGCCACTCAATAATTGTTTTAACCTTCTCAAGATCCATCTTCAATCCTTTTGCAAATATCACAAATCCAAAATATACTATTTCTTCTCTCATAAAGGAACAATTCTCTATGTTTATCAATAACTTATCTTCCCTTATATCTTTGCAACACTTGTCTTAGATGCAACAAAAGATCTTTCTTTCTCTTATTGAAAATAAGAATGTCATAAAGATAAATAATCATAAACTTACCCAATAAGTTCTTCAATACCTCATTCATCAACCTCATGAAATTACTCTGTCCATTATTCAGGCCAAAGGGCATCACCAACCACTCATACAATCCTTCATTTGTCTTGAATGTGGTTTTCCACTCATCTCCTTCTCTGATTCTGATTTGATGATATCCACTCTTCAAATCTATATTTGTAAAATATTTGTCTCCACTTAAATAATCCATTATATCATCCATCCTAGGTAATGGGAATCAATACTTTACTTTGATCTTGTTAATATTAGAATTCATATAATTCTATCACCAAGATCCATTGTAGCAAAAACCTGGCATAAAAGAAAATAATGGGGACACAACAAAGAATGATCTGAAAGATGAAATATTCATTCAGAGAGGGAGTAATAAAATACAATGAGATCAAACCTTATAAAGGTGATCAAAACCCTAAGAGGGAGAAACCTAGGTTGCATGATAATAATTAATAAAAGAATTAATTATTACATGCCTAAAGTATATCTTAAGTAAACTAGAGGTAATAAGTGACTTAATAATTAAATCAAAATAATTTAATTAATAAGTGAAATATATTTTTACTCTAACACCCCCCTTAAGATAAGCTTAGGGAGTAGCTAAAACCTAGAAACAACTACTGAAAGCAGGAAATGGGTCCCAACAACATGACCTGACCAGGTACCCAATTACAACCAAACCTCTATAAAGTGGAGAAATAGAGAAAACCACTTGGGAAAAACTCTACTCCAAAAAAAGATGGAAAAAGAATGCTGAAATAAAAACATGAAGAAAGGAAGGCCTCTCCTCACTGAGACCCCCCAAGGACAACTTCCTTCACCCGTAGCATAGCACACAAATGAAGATAGCACGGAGATGCCAAAGGTTTAGTGAAGATGTCCACAACCTACTCCTCTGTAGGTATGTACTCCAAGATGAGAAATCCATCCTGAAACAAATGTCTAATGAAGTGCATGTGGATATAAATGTGTTTGGTGCATTGATTCTACAATGGGTAGCAAGAAATGTGTAGCGCACTCTGATTGTCACACCAAAGAATACTGGGAATATCAAGAGGAAACCCAAAATCATTCATCCAATGATGAAACCAAAAAATTTCTTGACTAGCTAACATTGCTTCTCGGTACTCGACCTCTGGAGATGATAATGCAGTAGAAGAATTATTCTTACAAGACCATGTGATAGGACTAGAACCAAGGCAAAAAACAAAGCCAGAAGTAGACTTTCAATCGTTAGCATCACCAGCCCAATTTGATTTAGTGAAGCTAATGATGTGTGGGGAACCTGATGTGTTGTGAATTCCATAATGTGTAGTTCCCCAAAGATACCACAAAATACATTTGGCATCTTGTCAATGACTCTCATGAGGATCATGGGAGAACCTAGAGACAAGTCCAACCGCAAAGGAAAGATTAGGACGAGTGTGTGTCAAGTACAATAAACTACCAATCAATTTTTTATACAAAGTGGAGTCCACTGAAGGTATAGGACAAGTGGAAGACAACACAACACCTGCCTAGAATGGTGTAGGCATAGGCTTACAAGAAAGCATTTCAAATATGTGAAGCATATCAAGAGCATACTTCTGCTGAAAGAATGAAATCCCATCAGAAGACTGAATAATTTGTAGGCCCAAAAAATAATACAGAAGACTGAGATCGGTCATCGCAAACTACTCCATCGATGCTCATTCTATATCGTAAATCATAGAGGATGAGCTACCTATGATGAAAAGATCATCAACATAAATCACAAGTATGATTATGTCAACCCCCTGATGCTAAAGATACACTATGTATTCAGAATGACAATTTGTATAGTGTGTAGAAAGAAAGAAAGATTCCATCTTCTCATACCAAGCCTGGGCTTGTCGAAGACCATGTAATGAACTTCTAAGCCTGAAAACTAAGGAAGATTCCTACACAAAACCTTGGGGCTTCTCCATATAGATCTCCTTGTGGAGGTCCCCATGCAAGAAGGCACTCTTCAAATCCATCTAAAATACTATCCATCCTTGTGAAGCTACAAGTGAATGTACAAGGTGAGTAGAATTCATCTTGGCAACAAGAGAAAAGGTTTCAAAGTAATCAATACCCTCCACCTGAGAGAAACCCTTTGCAACAACACAAGACTTATATTTTTCAATAGAACCATTGGTAACATACTTGGTACGGTACAACCACCGACACCAAACCAAATTTCTCCCTTTTGGAAGAGAACACAAATCTCAAGTATGATTATTCATCAAAGAAGAATACTCCTCATCCACAGCCCTATCCCACTCCATGTGATCTGTCACCTTTGAAAACTTCTAAGGGTCATCTGAAATGGAATGAATCAGAAGGATAGAAGTAGATGTCTGAGCTTGATTACAATGTCTATCTATAGGATCACCTACCAAAGAACCTATTGCATCAACTATAAAATGGGACCACCTAAGAAAAACTGGATCAACTAGTGGTGGTGGAGTTGGTGGATCATCATCATCATCAAGAGAAAAATTATCCTCAAGAGATAACAATGGAGGAGTAGATAGTGAGGGAGAAGCTGGTGATGGAGAATCCATTAGAGGATAATGCTCATCAAACTGGACATCCTGTCAAAACAAGACCTCTCGGAAATCAAGATCAAACAACATGTACACCTTGGCATCCTCACATTAGCCAAAAAATATGAGTGTCGACTCTTCCTCTCCATGGCTTTCCTTTGATCATCTATAATAAATGTCCAAGCCTCACTACCAAAAACTCATAATGTGGAAACACCAGGCTTGATCTAAGGCCAAGCCTCATGAGGAGTCATATGTCATAATGCCTTATGAGGCATCTGATTATGAATATAGTTGGCACAATTTACTTCCTCAACCCAAAAAGAAGGTTGCATAACATGAGACTGAAGCATATAATTTTCCATCTCTTGTAACATTATGTTCTTTCTCTCAACAACACCATTATACTAAGGGGTGTTTGGAAATTTAAACTAATGTTGTAAACCATGCTCAGTGCAAAAATCCCTGAATGCCTGATTCACATACTACCCCCCATTGTCAGTGTGTATCCTCCTGATAGAAAGACCAGATTGCTTCTCCACAAATGTCTTCAAGACATGAAAGGTATCAAAGACATCAGACTTGTACTTGAGAAATTACACCCAAGTACGTCTGGAGAAGTCATCAATGAAAGTGAGCACATAGTGGACCCTTGAAAATGAAGGAGTCAAAAATGACATGAGATCACTGTGTACTAAATCCAAGGGTGCCTTAGCATGAGTGGCTCAACCTGTCTGAAAAGGATCCCTATGATTTTTTCCAAGAGCACAACCTTGACACACACCATCAATACACCAAATCAGAGGAAGCCCACTAAAAAGTGCCTGTGTAGTTATCTATTGTAAGTATTTTTAATTGAAATGGCTAAAACACTCATGC
The DNA here is from genome assembly GCA_018584345.1 of Thuja plicata. NCBI lineage: Eukaryota > Viridiplantae > Streptophyta > Pinopsida > Cupressales > Cupressaceae > Thuja > Thuja plicata. The sequence goes on from MU225667.1 coordinate 935,314, forward strand.
CAAAGTCTTCTTGTTCTATCTGCATGTACCACAAGAGAGACCCCAAGACCATATGAACTCTCAAAGCCATCAAAATTGTATAAGCAAGACTAGGGATCAACATTTCCAGTAGCCACAATCATATCAAGATCATGAAGGTCTCAAATAACCACATCATGTGGTGAGAGCTCAACTATTTTTCCAGAGCCAGAATGACAAACCTGATAAACAAAAAGGAGGTTTGTTGAAAGGTCGGGAATAAGTTGTACATCTTGAAGACAACCACTTGAGAATGAGATAATACTAGAACCTGTAACTAAAATTTGTGTTGAGTCACCAACAACAATATGTGAAGTATGACTGGGTGCAAGTGTGGTGACTAGCTGTTGAGAGTGTTACATGTGGTGAGAAGCACTTGAATCAATAATCCATGTGGATCCAGAAGACAAAGATCATGAAAAAAGAGCATATAATTTCCCTATGGAAGAGGAAGGTGGCTGAGGTGAGGTGATATGATGTTGCTACATGGCTCCCTCTAAAGCCTCTAACCATTTACAACGCATGTAAACTAGATGTCCTTCCTTGCCACATAAACTACAAGGATCACCTGTGTACTTCGTAATCTTGGAGGAAGACTCGCTAGAATTTAAATATTTCCCTTTCTTGGAATGGGAATGTGGTTTTTAATTAGACGTATGAGGTGTCTTGGAGGAAATATCACTACCTATTGAATCTTTCTTTGGCTTAGGTTTTGGCTTCTGGTTCAGCATAGATTTTTGGGAAACCAATTCTTGGTTCTTTGATCCTGTGAGAGAATCAAGATGAGATAGCTTTGCCTGCTCATGAGTCAAATGATCACAGAACACATCAAATGTTGGCATGGTAAATCATGGACCTAAAGCATCCATGGTAGAAAGGAAGGTGGAAGAAAATATCTAAAAGGGACCACAAAGCTTAGAAAGAATCAGGTAAATGCACTCTAAATATATCTTATTCTTTCCACAACCCTATAAGATATACTTGATAGATTTGAATTTCATCAAGAAATCTTGAATAGAAGGAAATGACTCAAGATCCAAAGTTATCAATTCTGCCTAAATCTGAAGTGTCATGAACTCATTGACTATGCCAAAGGGAGTCTGATACTTCTACCACATATCAAGAGGAGCATCACAACCATCAAGATGAAAGAGTAAACTATCTGAAACATGCAAAGAAATCACACCCGTGGCCTCATCCATCTTGTTCCTATGCTGCATGATCTCGTAAGGATGAGTATATACTGGCTGAATGGTGTCCAAACAAGACCTTAACCCTTGTGACTTGAGAAGCTGAGTCATACAAGATTTACACAAATATAAATCATGTGGAGTGAGAAGCTCAATTGATGTCGAATCTGCCATTGTTGCACTGCTCTGACTGTTTAATTATTAGTTATCTTCAAAACTAGATAGAATATGCATAAGGGTTTGTATTTTGTGTTTTTGAGTGTTCTAATTTTTCTAAGATAAATGATAGAAAACAAGAAAAAAATAGCCCCCACAAAGAGAAATACCAAACCCCAATACAAACTGAAAAGCTAGGAGATATAAGGCAAGAAATGCTTCAGATTGAATGGGGAAATACTTGATCAAATTTATCAGAAAAATAAACTTTGATCTAAAGAGATCTCATCAAGAGCTTTCCAACACCTATTCGTGAGCATAAAATGGAGTCTGTATACACATTCTAGACACCGGGAGTGCATAAAAGAATCCCCCACTTTGACTGGTAAAAGAGGTAATAAAGTAGAAAAATTTAAAATCAAACCCACACCAAAGTCTTCGTCCCGGAAAGAGCTTTCTGGCGATATGTCATTTGCAAAAAAGAGCTTTGTTTGCTCCAGATACAAGCAAAACACTCACCTAAGATTGCAACTGTGTCCAAATTGGACGTGCCTTATATGAAAATAGGGGTTTCTAGGCCTTCTGATGTAATCGTGAGGTTGGTTTGTGCCCAAAGTGCTCTAAAAAATAGCTCCCCTAGATCCACACAGGAAACCTATGTAAACTTGAAACCTTCAAAGCTCTAAAAAATCTTCAAAAACTCAAGAATGAGCTGCAACAACAAGGCTCTGATAACATATTAGAATTCATAGAATTCTATCACCAAGATCCAATGTAGCAATAACCTGTCACAAAAGAAAAGAATGGAGACACAACAAAGAATGATCTGAAAGATGAAATATTCATCCAGAGAGGGAATAATAAAATACAATGACATCAAACCTTATAAAGGTGATCAAAACACTAAAGGGAGAAACTTAGGTTGCATGATAATAATTAATAAAAGAATTAATTATTACATGCCTAAATTTCATCTTAAGTAAACTAGAGATGATAAGTGACTTAATAATAAATCAAAATGATTTAATTAATAAGTGAAATGTCTTATTACTCTAACAGTTAATTTCTCTAGAATCACTACACATCCTCCATTCTCCATTCTTCTTCAAATCTCATATTGTGGGTACTAAACAATGACTCAAACTCTCCCTGATCAAACCTTTCTTCAACAACTCTTGCACTTGTCGGTGTCATCCGATGTGCTTCTTTATTTGGTAAAATTTCTTTAGGATTCAGATCCATGCAATTAATAATACTTCTCAGAGATGAAAATCCATCGGGCACATTATTTAAGATTATATCCTCATACTCAATCAATGCTTCCTTTATTTCCTTAGGTTGATGTTCCACTTATTCTAATTCAGACTTCTTAGGAATCAATGCATAACACATACTATCATTTTTTAAACCATCCAATAATTTTCTCCCTTGAACCAAACACACTCTAACACTAGTACAATTCTCATTCTTAGGAATCTCAACTAAAGTCAACAACACTTGTTTCATCCCATTTGCAACAATAGTATACCTATTCTTTCTCCTATCATCAAAAAATTGTCTATCATACTTCCATGGTCTTCCCAACAAGATATGACATACATCCATAGGTATAATATCACAAAGAACTTCATCATGATAAGATCCTATCTTAAATTTTACTAAGCATTGTTTACTTACTATTACCTTATGATCATCCTTTATCCATGCTATTTGATAGGGTTTCAGATGCTTCATCTTGACAAATTCAACTTGTTCACCAACTCTTCAGAGGCTAGGTTGTCTGAACTACCACTGTTAATAATCACTTTGCAAAATTTTCCTTCAACTATGCATCTTGTCTCGAACAAACTTCTCCTTAGCAATGGTTCTTTGTCTATCTCTTCATGACGTAGGGATCTCCTTACCATTAGGGTTCTCCATCTTTGGGTTGGTTCAATGGTTCCCTAGATTCTTCATCAAAAAAAGCATTTATGCCACTATTTTGTAGTCCTTTTGTTTGAACTTCCTTGAGTACATTCAAAGGCTCGGTGTCCTTCACCTCCACATTTGAAACAAGTTCCTCTAAACACTCTTCTATCATCTCTTCTATAGCTATTCAATCCACTTCCTCTCTAAAAATTTCTATCATCCCTTTGGTATGTATTCTCTTCCTTAAATTATGTCTTTCCTTTTCTTTGATCTAAATAAGATCTTTCACCCCCCGAGGTTCTTCCTCTCTAAAATCTTCCACCTCTTCTTCTTTTGTCTTTGATCATGCCTCTTGTTCAACGTTTCCTCATCTTTTAGGGCATATTGGTAAGATTCCTCTACAATTTTCATCTTAACCAAACTAACCTCATCTTGTATCAATGTCCTCAAACCATTTAGGTACCTTGCAACCCTCTCAACATCATCATCAGTATGTCTAGATATAATATCCAATCTATAGAATTATTCGGTATACTCTTTAACACTAAGATCCTTTTGCTTTAGGTTTTACAACTTCCTAAACAAACTTGCATGGTAATCAGCAGGTAATAACTTAGCTTTCAATTTGTTCACCATCCTATCCCATGACTTTATTTTATCCTTGCCTCTTCTTTTTTGACTAGTCTACAAATGTTCCCACCATAGAGCTGCATTCCTCTCAACTTTGTGCAAGCATACTTCACTTTCTTACCTTCATTTGTACCCTCATAATCAAACTATTTCTTCATATTTGTGATTCAATAAAGTATTTCATCTGAATCCAACTCGCCATCATAATCAGGTGGATTGAAATATGGTCTTGCATTCACCGTAGTTAGGGCCTTTATAAATTTATCATCTCCTTATTCAAGTGCTGGTTTCTCTTCACTCTCTTCGGTTGCTTCTTCAGTTGTTCCTTCCTTTTCATCACTCACATCCTAAATATTTCAAACTCTTCTTTAGGCCATCTCCATAGCTTCTAATCTAGCTGTAATTTGTCTCAACATATCCAACACAACTAGATCTTCATCTCTCCATCCAACTCTAGCATTTCCTCTACGAGCCATCTTACGTGAATCCTCTACAATTGTGGGTCAGATACTCTCTCTGCCACCCCACAAAAATTCAATCCATGACTTTTCAAGGTTAAGAACCACTATTTGCCTCAACAAAATAGGAAACTTTCTATGATACCACTTGGTCCATTCAGAGATGGAGGGAGCTCAAAGAGATTAGTCCAATCCTTGCAGCTTGATTCCCACAATGGAAACAATATAGAAAATACTTGATCTAAATCCAAGATTAGCCTTCCTATTATAATATAATCAAGTACAATTCAATCATGCATTCCATGAATGATCCGTGAAGCATCGTTGATTAGAAAATCCTTCACGAGATCAGAAAACACAAACTGGCTGTGAAACATGAAAAATAGTTAAGCCCCACCAAGAATCTGAAAGATTTTATACGTGAAGTAACCAAATGAGATGAAAACCTAGGAGAAGGTTCAAAAATATTCCAAGAACATTCCATAAGGTTCACGACTGCAAAAGATCCAAACCGAATGAATGCTGAAAGAAACTCAGAGACTGAACTAACAAGAAAACAAAAAACAAATATTTTTGGTTGATACAAGATTGCCAAGAACCCAAGAAGCTCTTGCATCACATATCAAAGGCATCTTAAATAATATCATTAGATGACCATTGTTGCGATTATTCTATACAAAAGTGGTGATATCAATAACCCATTAAATTATTGCACTATTATGGTTTATTCTCTCCTTGATAAACTTTTTGAAAACACGGTTGAGAACAATATAGTAGTAGGTAGAAAAAGAGGGAAGAGGTGCAAAGGAACATGTTTTTTTAGACCAAAACACTCCACCATTGTGTTATCCTTAGGCTTTGTGTTGATAAAATATGGAATATCCAATGTGGTGAGGTTTTTTATTGTTTTGCAAAATTCAAAAAAAACCTTTGACATGGTACCCCGAGAAAAACTATGGAATATAATGGAGGAATTGAGAGATCCAAATGTGTAGAGATTTTTTGTAGGCTTTATGAGTAGGTTGAGGCTAAAATCAAAAAAAAAATGTCAAATTATTTTGGAAATGATATTGGTGTGAAGCAAGTTTGTTTACTTTTCCTAACTTTGTTTGGGTTATGCATTGATAAGTTAGAAGAGTGGTCAAACAGGGTTGGTAGGGATATAGTTCAGTTGGATAAACATGTAATAAAACTACTTTTACATGTAAATGATTCTATATTAATTTCTAAAATAACTCACTAAGGGAAAACTTAAGGGTGAGTGAAACCTCTTTTTATGAGGTTGGGATTCAAGTGAACACTAGCAAAAACAAAATGATGATACTCTCTTTGTAGAGGAACAAAGAAACAAAATAGTATTTTTTTTAAGGAAAGATATTAGAAGTAGTGAATCCATGCAAATACCTCAAGCTTTATTTCCATTAAAAACTCAATTAGGAAACATATAGAGAAAAAATAATTCAAGGGTGGAAAGTGTAACATTCCTTACAAAATTGATGTAAGAATGCCAAATTATTGGATTGGAAAGCCAAGAGAACATTTTTTGGTTTGTTGGTTACATTAATGACTCTCTACAAGTGTGAAATTTGGGGCAATATGTTAGATTAGAAATGGAGGAAGATAAAAATATTCCAAAAACATCTAAACTTAAGCAATCTCAAAATTAGCACACTTGTTTCATAAAAGTTTTTATTGTTTGAAGAGACACTCTACCAATGGAAGCATCAACAATGGTTCAATTCTTAAGTTACCTAAAGAAGATTAAAAATATGAAAAACCTGATGACATAAGTTTTTCCATTAGTATGCAAAGAGAAAATAGTTTTTATGAACCGTCGGTTACACTACACCAAAAGTCAGGTTTCAGTTCAGACTGAAAGTGCTAAGTAAAGGGAAACCCAACAACACAAGTTTTGCAATGTAAACCGAAAGTGAAACCCATAGATAATAAAGAGGAACCCAACAAGAAGGTTACACTATAAATTGAAAGAGTAGAAACAGAGGAATCCGACATCAAAGGAACACGAAAAGATGATCAAACTGATTTCAGAGCAAATCGAGCATCAGACACCGAAAGTCAGTTATATCCCGAGAAAACTTGATCTGACTTCCACGTCAGATAAAATAGTTATATTCTATATTTAGAGTTTTGATTTGTTTTAAAACCATTTATTGAGGGACAAGAAACATTATTACAATTGTTTTAATTAGTCTAACTGATTAAAAAACATGCAAACTAGGAGATCAAGGTCAAGTTGTAAACCTTTAATCATAGAGTTAGTTTTGTAATACGTGAAACTAAATTAGGTCAATCTATGTTATAAATAGATGTTGTAATCATTAATTTGATATGGATGAGAAGATGATTGTAGCCAACTAGCACATCTATGGATCAGACTAAGAGTTTCAAGAAGCAGAACAACAAAAGATTAATTTGGTTCTCAAGAACCAAGAACCAAGGCTACCAAGCAACATAGGTATTAATCAATCACATTAGGTGATACATTTGTACATGTAGACTTTAATGGATCTGTAATCAGAAATTGTATATTGCATACACATAGGTCAATGATTATTTTTATCTACATTCTAACAAGTGTAGAAAATAAAAGAAATCCTTTCAAGAATGGTGGATTTAACAATCCTATTATAAATCTCTTAATCGAGTGCACACTAAACAGTTTTTCTAAAGCTCTTAACAAAGTAGACCTTAACCAGTCTCCACATAATACTCCTAACAGGGTAGATCATTATAAGTCATCAAATTGTAAGCCTTAACTAGTCCCTTCCAATCTGCAGATAGTGAGTTTTTTGTGGGTGCCATCCCCATCGCAATTTTTACCTTCTAACAGGGGTTTTCTACGTTACCATATCTTATGTTATGTGTTATTACTTTCATGAATGTTTCTATGAATGTCTACATACAATTAAGATTATGAATTGATATCACATGCATAAAGAAAGAACAACATATATGATCAGTAAAGCAAAGATTTTATTACATAAGGTTAAAGGTTAATTAAATAAAAGTTTTAGAGATACTGATTCACCCCTCCCCTCTCAGTACACACTTCCCATTATTTCCAAAAATTGGTATCAAAGCTAGATATCTTATTTGGAAAGTTTAAAGACTTAAGAGAAAAGATAATACAATGGAGAAGTATAGGATTGACAAGAGTATTGAGAATCAAAAGCTAGAAATTCAGATCTTCTATGAGCAGTATAAAGAAGATAAAATCAAGATGAGACAGTTGATAGATGAAAGAAAGATTATGACATCTCGTTGTAATGAAACAAATTACCATGAAGAAGAGATACCAGATCTATTTGAATCTTCATGAACTCCAACTAGAAAAGCATCAGACACATCAGAAGAAATCATCACAAGTCTGAATGAAATCAATCAACATCTGGATGGACAAGTGAAATCTCTACAAATCGGTCAAGAGACACAGAAGGTAAGAATGATTGATGCCATGAATAATGCTAGACCAACTGAGCAAGAAAGAACACCAGCTATTGATGACAGGATGAAGATTACTGAAAAAATACAAGAGAAAGAGTCAAGATACAAAGAATTACAAAACATCATCATGAGATCAAAAATCAGATTATTCTTATGAGTCAAGAGGCAAACATAATGAATACAGAACTCATTGAAAGAATAGAAGTTATCGGTGAGCTAAGAGAAGAAAATGGAAAGATGAAACATGAAGTGAGAATTCAGCAATAACATAATGACATAATCAAGAGAGCTGAAGAAAGAAACAAAAGAATGGATGATTTCTTGATGGACAAAGAAGAGTCAACAACAACACCAGACTAGGCTATACCAAGAATAGAGAATCACCCAACCAAGTTGATCCAAAGAATGTCTATGCAAATCCAAGAAAAATAAAGATGACATGCAATTACTGTGGAAATCCAGGCCACACATCAAATGTATGCAAGACAAAAATGAAAGGTGTTATGCCCTGCATACCCATCCCTACATTTTGTGTGCAAAATGTTGGGTCCCCTCTTTTCGCTTTTGGGCTCTTGCCTTATTTGTCTTGTGTTTTGTTTTCTTCATTTTCTTCTCTGGGTTTTCCCTCCCATGAGGTTTGTTTTGCTTTCTACTTTTGTCTTTGGTGTCTCTAGGACCCGGTCCCGGAGTTGGTTGTTCTTTCCAGAGCTAGATTCCAGACTCTAGGATTCTCCGCTGCGATGTCTTCTCTACGTGAAAAGGCATGGTGGCATGGAATCCCCGGGCCCGGAGTCCGGAGGTTTGCCTATTCCAAAGTTTTGTGGGAAAGAGGTAACTCACCTTTTACCTTGGGTATAAATAGAAATTACATGCCACTTTTGCAGTTATCATGAATAAAAACACTTGTGCATTCAGAACGATCCTTAGGCGACCTAAATTGCGATTAAGCTGTGATTGTTCTGCGCTTAGTGGGCTATTATCCGATGATTCAAGGTACCTGTTCATGACCATTTGAAGGTAGAGCTCATTGCAGAAGTACTCTTGGTGCTCTATCCCCACTCTTCTGCAGATTTACAAGTAGGTTCTCTGGTTCCGCTTTGTTCTTTCTAGTTTTTCTTCATTCTGGTTTGTGTTTTTGCCTTTCGCGTCTTCTTCTTTTGGTTCACCACCCATTGGTGGGTTGGCTCTCCCAGAGGGTTGTCCACCCTCTGTGAAGTTGTAGATTAGTGTATATGTTGTGCTTTTCCTTAGGTTTAGTCGTGTAGTTCATGTGTCCCTATAAATATTTGTAAATGATGTATATTTTGTGTACATCTATTTTGGCCCTCGGTCCTCTACATTTTTATGCATGTATATATTCTATATATCCTTTCAAGCTCATGAGTTCCTCACGCCCTATCCTGTGTTTTCTCCCCATGAGACCAAGCTCATTGGGACAGAGTCACCATGGTTTGAACTCGACACCTCGCTGGTTCAAGCCATGGCAGCTTTCTCTCTCCTCTATCTCATTGCATTGATGGTGGGATTAATTTCCCATGAGTGAGCTTTTAAATATGTCATATTTGGCATTCATTTTTCCCCATGTTAGCCCACTTGTCTTAATTAATGTTTTCAATGCCTTTATGGCACCTGCCATGTGATCACATACCGACCTACGTCAGCTAAATTAGGTTTCCCATCAATCACATCGGCACAACAACGGCCATTTTGTCCAGACTTCAGGCCTCTACTGCCCCTATCTTGTATTTCCTCTTGTCAGTAGATCCAGACACCCTGGGATTTAACTCATGATTATTTCAAGTATTCCGGGATTATTTTGATGAACATAACATTTGTTGGACAGGTGCAGCAGGGTGGCAATGTTCTGGAACTTTAGTGTTTTTTATGTATGTATCATGTTCTAATGGTTTTTTGGTCTTGCAGGTTGCAGATAGATTGATTGAAGATGTCTGACATTATTGCCCCTCCTTATAGTCTGGAACTACCTACCACTTCCACTCGGGCAGCTACAAAGTCCAAAATGGAGAGAATATTAGCAAAGCTGCCCTTAACCTTCAAATATCCAAGGGAGGGAATTATTGTGGGGTCCAAGGTGGACTCCAAAGTCCAAGAAATAACAGATACGGACCCCAGAACTTGGGCTAAATTGCAAGGTCTGATCCAGGCCATTTGCAGGTTAAAGGCCAAAGGAGACAAAATGACCACTTGCTTGGCCGCCTCCGACATCATAAAGGCTGCAAACTTTCCATGTTCGGTGCAGTCCATGTTCTGCTTCCAGATCCCGGCTGCTACAATACCCTGCCACAATTATCACCTTGGACGCTCCAAATTTTGCTTCTAGGTTGGGGATTCCTCAGTTCAAAGGGTCTACCATCATCACCAGGGCCAAATCATTGGAGGAATTCGGTGATGTCGAAGGCATTTCCCAACAACACCTCAACAGTCAGTGGCTGAAGTCTCCAAAGCGAGACCACAAAAGAATGAAGTTGGAAATTCCCCATGGGGATTTTAAAGAGCCCATCCAGGCGGGTATAATCTTTCTATGTAGGATCTTCAAATAGCCCCACACCTAGGAATTCTTGGCGTGGATGTACTATTTTTTATACTGCATCACAACCCACAACTAGACCTTCAACTGGGAAGCTATTATAGCTAATCACGTGGATACACAAATAAAGGTGGCTGTCTAGAGTTCCTAATTTTACATGACATCGTATGTGATATGGGTGCTAGCCCAACAAAGGTTGGCTTTTCTAGGTTTGGGAATAGCTGGGGAACTTGGGAATGGGCCAGGGCAGGTCACACCATGGGATCATTATCCCCAATTACAGTGGGAGCTCAATTTCCTGAACTTCTACCAGGTAAATGACATGTTTATTTACCACAATATCTTAACCTTTACCCAAGATTTTGGGTACAGACTATCACGGGCGGCGATGACTCTGATCAACACCTATGGCTGTTATTTCATCCAATTCCAACACCACACCTACATTAGGGTGACAGGCTTCAACATGAAGCCCCATCTTCTTCCTCGATATTGCGGGGACATAATTATTCTTTTAGAGTTTTGCAAGCAGATCCTGGATCTACACACCCTCTTCACAGAGAAGAAGGTTACTAATGTTCCATTCCCTATCCATTGTGGGGATTTTACATGTAGCCTCACCACAGCAAAAGAGGTAGAGAATGAATTGAAAAGCTTGGGGCTGGTGGAATTCCACCATGCCCAAAAAAATTATGATCCTCTCAGCAAGATTGCCACAACACTTCCCCAGGCATCCCCATCCCATGAAGAAGACATTGAAGACTTTTGGGTAGACTGCCAGGACAGTTTTGATCTCCAATCCCGATAGCACACATGGATGAGCAAAGGGAGCAAGATCTAGCCAAGTATGAAAAATGGAAGGTCGGGCTAGAAGAGATCTGCAACATAGGCAAAGAAGTCACCATAGAGTCTAGAATTTTGGGAGATGAATCATATGATTCCCTCCAGGCCCAGTACTCCAGACTTGTCCTTAGGGGTGAGGTATGCAAGAAACTGCTTAAGGCCCTACAAGAAAAAGTAACAGCTACCCAATACCCCTTGGGTCTATTCAAAGCATTCATGGTTGGAGTATCGCAAGTCGATCCCTTCACTACCGGGATGTGTACTCTGGAGGACTATGTCCTCAGCAAGTTAGATGAACGGATGGAGTCTCTGTATCCGCCTGTCGGAGATTTTGACTAGGGTAGGCTATCTAGATTGTCCAAGATGATTATCTGATCACATGATGCCATCAAGATGGTAGATGAACTCCGGAGCGGGGCCGAGGATGTTCATGAGGCATTGGAGGTTGTCCGAAGTAGGTGGAACAAAATCAAAGATGTAGATGAAGAAAGCATTGGCCAAGTACTGGAAGCTTGGGAAAAATCATAAGGAACAATAAAATTCTCTAGATTTCAGAGAATCCCGCCAACCCCATATTGGTTGTATTCATTCATTCTTTTGGAACGCAAGTTCCTGGATCCCAGAATTCTGGATCCTACATTTTTGTATTCTTTAAGTGAACCGTGTCCCAGTTCCCAAGCCCGACGGGTCACTTTCAAGATACTCAACAAAGGTTGTCAGAGGATAGGTAACTCCAACAAGGCACGTCTGATCGACAAGAGGTTTTCTGACAGATGGTCTCCCCAAGGTGCCGCCTCAATGTTACACCTAGAACATCAGAGACAGGGCACCACTTTCCCATTTATGAGGCATGTAGCCTCGATCCCCAGGATCAGATTTCTTCTCCTCTTCTATCGGCTCTCTTCTCAAAGCTGATTCTTCCACTCCATTTTTCTTGTCTTCTTCTTCTGACATGTCAGACCTTTTCCATCTCGAGGTCTTTTGTAGCATGGTGCAGGTAGTACCGGCCACCTAAAAATAGTATTATATTGTCAAATGTAAAGTAAGTTAGGTTAGTTTTTAGGTCAAATGATGTGTATAAATAATAAGTCTGACCTCATTCCAAGGGTCAGTGAAATTGATGATTTTGCAGTCCATAGTCAATAACAATTTGGTTTTCTCAGTTCTTAGTTGCAGAGCTCAATGCTCCATAGTTTCTAAGCTTTCAGTAGTTTCAGTAGTTAAATGCTCCCCTAGAGCCACCATTGTATCACACACCAGTGCTTGCTGGGAAAGATGTTAATGAGGAACGAAGAGTTCTCTCAAGGATGTTGTTGGCATTCTCTCTTCTAGGTTAATGGTATTTTATGCTTTGTGTTCTTCATGTCCTCTTCTCTAGTACTTATTAACGACCTCCTTTCCTTTGCTACTGATAAAATATGAACTGATGGTTTCATATCTCTTTGGTATTTAGTGTAGTGTGTTAGAGCATTGTTGATGTTTTGAATGTTCAATATAACTATAGGTAGATGAAATATTTCTAACCCTGCAGTATCTTTTGAAGTTTACTTGTAAAATGAATGCGCACTTGCAGGAAACCCCACTCACTTGAATCCTCGGAAATGACGAGTTAAGAAAACTAGCTATCCCCCTCAAACAAAATAGTCACATCTCCCCACCAAGCCCCACACTATTGAGACCCAACTCTCATGTGCTTGGAGGACCAGGGAATCTCATTTCCCCAGACAACCTTTGCAGGCAAAGTTGGCTGGTACCCCGGTACCTGGTGACAACTTACCTTTGTTGGCGGACCTGGTCACAAAGTCCCGTCAACAGAAACTGGTGGTAGAAGTAGGGCATGAACTCATCCCCCTCCGAAGATTTAGATTTTACACCGCCCGAGGGTTCCCCAAGCCATAGTTTTAGGATTCAAGCCTTCAGTGGGATTGGATCATTTTCACCCGCAAGATTTGAAAGAATCCTTAGATCAGCTCCCAATCCTAGATGGTTTGTCAAACTCGAGCCTCTCGCTCGGAAGAAAAAGACCCCAAAATTCAAGTCAACCACCATTGTCTGGGGATCTAGCATACCATAGAATACCCATGTCCCCCAGACGATCTTGGGAAATAGTGCCCAACCCAGTCAAAATCAAACTCCCCCAATGACTGCATATTTTGGAAATACCAAGTCCCCAATGGGAACTTTTTTGGGTGCAACCAACGATTTACCTTCGCACCCAGAAAAGATTTGTCCTTGATATGAACACTTAGACTCACAAACCGCAGAAGAGCATCTGCAGGCATATAAAGATGCCATGAACCGACACCAGATCCAACATCAAGATGTTGTGACCCGGATGTTCCCTGTATCCTTAGAACAAAATGAACTAAATTGGTACCTTAATCTTACCGCCAACTCCATCAACAATTGGTAGGACATGGAGGACGCCTTCCTGGCTGCCTTCCGTGTGCACATGGACCCAGCATGGTCCCACAACCAGTTCATTTCTATCAGGAAGGAACTGAATGAACCCCTTGCAGCATTCAACCATCGGTTCCAATGCGCCTTGAAGCAGTGCATGGGCCCCTTCATCCCATCCATGGAGGTGACTATCTAGACCTATCTCAATGCAATGGACCCCTTTGTTGCCACTCTCCTCTGGAGAAATACCACCCCGGGCGACTAGGACACTTTGGAAAAGGTTTACAACCTAGCCTTAGAACTGTCCCATGGCCTTAACAAATCCCCATATGGGATTAGGCAAAGCATGCCATTCAACTTGATACCCGATAGAAATTCTTATGCTGGGGGATATAATCCCAATCAGACAATGGGAGCCCCTACGATAGCCATGAATCCCCCCACCACCACCGATAGACCAGTAGGCTCCGTATGTATATCCATCGCAGACCCAGACAATACCAGGTCTAGAATATTTTCCTTGGAACCAGCCATAGAAAATGCAACAACCATAGACACAACCATTTGAAGAGCCCTTCTTCCAGTTGTCTGCGGCTAGAGGATTTCCTCCCTCTACTCTAGAAAATGTTGCCCCTATTCCAAGGAACCAACAACAACAACTATCACATTGTGATGCAAACACCTAGTTGACCACCGAGGTTGAATCCCTCTGGTGAATGTTGTCCACCCTGGCTGTGGACATGGATCAACTGAAGGCAGGGTCTTACGCACCCCAAAATTCCAATTCCCAGAGAGGGAATATTTTCTCTATCCAATGAAACAACAATGTCGGAGGGAGAAACTACAACAACGGGCCCCGGCCCAACCAACAACAATGGAATAAAAACTCAAATGCTGGAGGTCCACCTCTGAACCAAAACACCAATCAGAATGGTGTTGGACCATCCCATTTCATGCCAGTCATAGACTTCCAACCCATGACCAACTGGTGTAGATTGCATGACATAGGCTCCCACAATGAGGTGAACTGTGCCACGTTGGAGAAATTCATTATGATTTCCTAGCTAGATAGACAACAAGCATCTGACCCTACTCCCCTAGAGCCTCCTGAGAAAGAGCCCACTCACAGGGAATTCACCTATGAGACCGTCTTCTTTGGGACCACCACAAAAGACAAGGAATAATTTGCACTACAAGAGTTCTTTGATGAATCTATTCCAGCCTTTGAGGCCATTGCCTTCACCAACCCAAGGCCTTCCTATAACACTCGGAGTCAAGCTAGTAAAGGACCAGTTTACATGCCAACACCTCCCAAGAATAATCAACACCAGGACAACACAACTGATTGGTCTTTCCCTCCAAAAGGTTCTAGCTCTAACCAAGCCAAGGACCCGGCCGAGGGAAGCCACCAATTCCTAGCAGGAAGGTTTGACATTACGAAGGCATTAGAACAAACTGCCACCTCCATGACCTTGATGGAGGTTTTGCAGAACTTCCCCGAGCAGAAGAATTCTCTTCTGAAGCTCTTGGGAAACCCAGAAGATGTCAGTCGCCCACCCAAGACTGTCTCTTTTGAGGACACCAACGCAGTTATCTTCCGAGGAAATACTGAAGATCCTCCCTTCTTGCTAGGCCTAAACATACAAGGGAAAAACATACACAACTACCTAGTAGATTCTGGGGCTTTGGGCAACATCATGCCTTTATCCATATGCTAGAAGCTCAGATTTTTCCCCACCCCATCTAATGGTGCATTAATCCAACTAGATAAAACTACTGTGAAAATGGTGGGTAAACTGAAGAATGTCTGGATTCAACTCATCCAAGATCCCAGGATAGCCAACACAATTGACATCCAAGTGGTGGACATCCCAGAAACTTATGGGATGTTGCTAAGTCAGAATTGGTCCAAATCCCTAAATGGGTACTTTTTGACTGACTTCTCCCTCTTGTGGCTCCCCTGGGAAGGAGAATCTAACAAGATTCAGGTTGAAAGTGAGCCCCGGATGAAACAGGCCCTCACCAAAGTTGAGAGGGTGAATGAGGTCCTATTCTCTGAGACTTTCCTGGGGATGTACCAACCCCTTGAAATCTTAATATTCAATTTCACCCCTGAGGAGGATCCCATAATTCTGCAGAGAACCCAGGACCTAGAAGAAAAATTGAGGGTTGAGGTTAACTCTCAGGGTGCTATAGCGACCCCCGCCACACTCTTGTCTGGTACTTGGTGCCGGGTCCATTACCATAAACATTCGGAGCTGGAGTGTGAGCCTTTCCTTGCCACTGCCACCTAGCACATTGATGCCCTTTGGAGAAAAGAACATACAACTAATTCCCTGAAACTCAGTACTTCTTTTGGCGGCGCCTCTTCAGCACCGTTCGTCCAAGAATCCCAACCAGAAGTCCCTCTGAAGGAAAACCTCACCCATGTACCATCAACACCGGAAGAAGCTCCTCCCAATCCTCCCAAAAATAATCCAAAGGCTACTTTGACTTCTAATCCCCAGATAACAAATGACAACTTGTGGACCCTTAAGCTTGATGGGTCCTGATCCAAACAAGCCTGTGGGGCCAGAGTGGAATTAATCAACCCATGGGGAAATTCTTTCCTCTCATCCTATAGGCTATAGTTCAACTGCATGAAAAACATCACGAAGTATGAGGCTTTGGTCCTCAGACTCCTATTTGCACTAAGGAAAGGAATCACCCGCCTTTGGGCCTTGGGTGATTTAGAGTTGATTGTCAAACAGGTTCGGAGTCAATACACCTATCATGATAAGAGGCTAGCTGCATACCACAACTAGTCATGGAGCCTTATTGAGGATTTTGATGCCTTCGACATCAATCTTATTCCCCAGAGATGGAACTATGTCCCGGATACCCTTGTTGTTTCTGCCAGTACAATTGAGCCCATGGTTGGCTCACAACTCCAAAAATTTTGTGTTGAGATGATCCCCACGCTGTCTATTCTAGATAATGTCACCCATTTTTAGGTCTTTGAGGACAATCAACATATCCTGGCCTTCATGGCCAAAGTTGGTGTCTTCGAGGACTAGATAGTGGAAGAAAGAGACCACAATGACACTGGGTAGGGTGATGAAGATGATGGGATCATGGACCTATCAACCAACACCATTCCTAAGGGGATGGTCACACTTGAATGAATCTTTGACTCAGACCCTCAGGGCTGAGAGAAGATATCATCCTCCTCTAAGAGAGGAAAATTTGAGAAGGTGAACATCAGCCAACCTAGTGAAGAGAAAATGATACACATTAACACCTCTTGCTCCCCTGAGGAGAGGGAGAAGATTCTTGTGATTCTCTGAGAATACATTGATGTGATAGCATGGGGATATGAGGACCTGATAACTTATGACACATCCATTATGACTCATACTATCTCACTCAAACCTAATGCTAAGCCTTTCCAGAAAAACCAGCGACTATTCAACCCACTGATCAAACCTCTAATTCAGTAGGAGGTTCAGAAACTACTGTCAACCTGGATAATATTCCCAATCTGGCATACTACGTGGGTGGCCAACCTAGTCCCTATGAGGAAGAAAAGCGGTGAAATTCACCTTTGCGTGGATTTCCAAAATTTAAACAAGGCCTCTAAGAAAGACAATCATCCTCTCCCCTTGTTGGATGAGGTGTTGCAAATCGTGAATGGATCTCAAATGATGTCCTTCTTGGATGGGTACTCTGGGTATAACCAATTTATGGTTAAGTTTAAAGATAGAGATAAAATAGTGTTTACCACCAAGTGGGGAAGGTTTGCCTACCAGAGAATTCCCTTGGGCCTGATTAATGTAGGGGCCACATTTTAGAAGGCCATGGACATTACGTTCGAGGGCCTTGTGAACCAGTGTATAATCATCTACATGGATGATTTGACCATCTTTTCCTAGGACAGGCGTGATCATTCCGCCCACCTTGCCCAGATTTGCGAGAGATGTCACCAGTATGGAATATCCCTCAACCCTAAGAAATGCATATTCGGGTTCACTGAAGGGAAGTTGGTCAGGAATATTGTCTCTGAGAAGGGTATATCCATTGACCCTGAGAGAGTTGAAGTGCTACTAAACCTGCAAATGCCCGGCAGCAAGAAGGAAATGTGATCTATCTTTGGAAAGATCAACTTTGTCCGGTGGTTCATCACTGGGTTCACCGAAATCGTAAAACTACTCAATGAAATGATGAAAAAAGATACCAAAATTGAGTGGAGTCCTTAAGAGAAGTGAGCGTTCACCCAAATTAAGCAGACAATAATGGAGGCACCAGTCCTGGCTAGTCCAGACTATTCCCTCCCTTTCTATTTCTATTCCTTTGCTTCTCCACATTCTGTTGCGGTAGTGTTGACCCAAAAGGTCGAAGGGGAAGAATGACCAATACCTTTCATGAGCTCCCCCTTCAAGAGCGCCGAAGTCTAGTATTTTTCCTTAGAAAAAATGCCTTTTCTCTTGTTCATGCCATGAAGAAATCCTAGCATTATATTCTCTAGAGTAAGGTGCATGCTATCACCCAGGACCAGGCGGTGAAATCTTTGTTGATGCAGAGTGAATTGGGTGAAAGACAGGGGAAATGAATGGTCATCCTCTAGGAATACAATTTGGAAATGTAACCCATGAAAATAGTCCAAGGCCAAGGACTATGTAGAGCGATGGCAGATGAGACTCCCCACATCGAATGTCAGACATATACAGTGGAGTCCATCACTCAAGATCCATGGTAGACGGACTTGGTGTACTTGTTGATTAATAAAAAATGCCCAGAGGGATTGCCTCCAAACAAATGTCACACCTTGTGGTTGAAAAGCACACACTTCATGATCAAAAACTCCATGATTTTCTATAGAAATTATGAGGGAGTGTACCTTCGATGCATCGATAGGGTTCAAATTGCAAAAATAATTGAAAAATTTCATGGGTAGTTTGGAATCGGGCATGGCTCAGCTGACGCCACCGCCCATCAGATTCTCTGGGCTAGGTACTATTGGCCCTGTATCTTCAAAGATGTCTATACTCACATCTGAAAGTGCCATACTTGCCAAACCGTGGCACATCGTGAGCATAACCCAGCTATGCCTTTACAGCCAGTTTTCGAAGCTAGACCTTTTGCCCAATGGGCATTTGACTTTATCAAGGAAATCAACCCCAACTCATCTGCCACCCACCGATACATCTTGACTACTACTGATTATTGCACCCGGTGGTCTGAAGTGATACCTTGCAAAAACAATACGGTAGACGTAGTTATCAAATTCCTAGAAGAAAACACCGTCACAAGATTTGGAATGCCCTTCACTATAGTGTGTGACAATGGTCTGGCATTTTCTTTGGCACAATTACTTGAATGGACCTATGATAGGAAGATCACTCTGAAGTTCTCCAGCAACTATTACCCCCAGGGGAATGGCATTGCTGAGTCAACAAATAAAAATTTGCTTGAAGTGATCAAACACCTGCTAGAACAAAATTCCTGGGATTGGCACCAAAAGTTGAGATTCACTCTTTGGGTAGATCATATTCATAGTAAATCTGCCCTGGGGACATCCCCATTCCATATAGTCTATGGCCAGAACCCAGTGTTTCCCATTAACTTACAGATCCCAGTTTTACAGTTTATGTAGGAATTCAGCAACCAAGACAATGTCGTGGAGGTTTGGCTCCTAAATCTAGTGTGGATGGAGAAACAAAGAGACGCAGCTCTTGAACATTTCCCACATCACCAAGCAGTGGTAAAATGATGGTTTGACCAAAGAGCCCAATATAAGGCCTTTCAAATTTTGGACTTGGTCCTCTTGTGGGATAAAGCCCGAGAAAAGAAAGGAAAACATACTAAGTTCCAACGGCTCTGGCTCAGACCATATTTGATCTCATAAATCTGTGGGGCAAATACCTACTGCCTCAATACCATGACCGGAGAACCCGTCCCATTGCTTGTCAATGGATAGTTTCTCAAACATTATTTTGAATGAGGCAGATTTGTCTGGAGTTGTATTATATGTAAACCTCCTTTCTTGTAAATATTCCTTTCCCTGGTACCCTATTTGGGGTGCCTTGTAAATAGTTGTTTGCTATCCTCCGGGACCGCCCTAGTTTTCTTTTCTTTTGTTTTTTTCTTTGCTTTCTTTGTTTTCTTTTTGGGTCCCCAGTTTTTTTCTCCCCTTTTTGTAGGTTGGTATGCTTCGCATAACATCTAGTCTCTGGGATGGTACCTTTCATATTATGGTGAACTTGGAATCTTTTGTTAGCATGGTGGAATTGGTCCGATCTCTGGAGTTATTTTTTAAGTTTGGTAGCAAGCTATGAGCGATCTGCATCGAATTTATCCCTAGAAGTCTAGCAATCAATTAAAATAGAATCTAAAGGAACAAGTAATCAGACACATCAAGAGTAGATCGGTCACATTGGTTTATTGGCCCAAGTCTGAACTTTTAAAATTCTTTTCGGGTCTAGAGTTTTTCTTCCCCATTTAGCAAATTAAGATGGACGGAAGGGTGAAATAAGTACCACCATTGAATTGAGCTAAGCTTGGGCTCAATGGTGAAAGAAGTATTGCCCTCTCATCCAAAAAGGAATAAAGAAAAAAGAAAAGAAAAGATGGGATGAAAACTCTGATATCTGGGAGAAATGAGAAAATTGGATGACTTTGGATTAATATATTTAGTGCCTCTTCTCTGCTTCTCCCAAAGGTCATTGGCTTGATTTTATTCCAAAGCACACATCGCACAACTGATGAAAGACCATGGATTGAATCGTGTATGGCCAGATTTTCTCAGACGCTTCATGCCTTACAAATAGGATGCTTCGAGTAACGATTGGTTCTGGTTTTTCTAACTATAGATTCTATGATTCTTGAATACGCTAAGGCATTCGTCCTAGATAGTCACCATTTTTTATGCCCTGCATACCTGTCCCTACATTTTGTGTGTAAAATGTTGGGTCCCCTCTTTTTGCTTTTGGGCTCTTGCCTTGTTTGTCTTATCTTTTTTTTTCTTCATTTTCTTCTCCGAGTTTTCCCTCCTGTGAGGTTTGTTTTGCATTCTGCTTTTGTCTTTCATGTCTCCAGGACCTGATCCTGGAGTTGGCTATTCTTTCCAGAGCCAAATTCCAGACTCTGGGATTCTCTGCTGTGATGTCTTCTCTACGTGAAAAGGTATGGTGGCATGGAATCCCTGGGCCTGTAGTCTGGAGGTTTGCCTGTTCCAAATTTTTGTGGGAAAGAGGTAACTCGCCTTTTACCTTGGGTATAAATAGAAATTACATGCCACTTTTGTAGTTACCGTGATTAAAAACACTTGTGCATTCAGAGCGATCCTTAAGCGACCTAAATTGCGATTAAGCTGTGATTGTTCTGTGCTTAGTGGGCTATTATCCGACGATTCAAGGTACCTGTTTGTGACCATTTTAAGGTAGAACTCATTGCATAAGTACTCTTGGTGCTCTATCCCCACTCTTTTGCAGATTTCCAAGTAGGTTCTCTGGTTCTGCTTTGTTCTTTCTAGTTTTGCTTCGTTCTGGTTTGTGTTTTTGCCTTTTGCGCCTTCTGCTTTTGGTTCGCCACCCGTTGGTGGGTTGGCTCTGCCAGAGGGTTGTTCGCCCTCTGCGTAGCTATAGATTAGTGTATATGTTATGCTTTTCCTTAGGTTTAGTCGTGTAGTTTATGTGTCCCTGTAAATATTTGTAAATGATGTATATTTTATGTATATCTATTTTGGCCCTCTATATTTTTATGCATGTATATATTCTGTATATGATTCAAAGCTCGCAAGTTCCTCGTGCTTTGTCCTATATTTTCACCCCATGAGACCAAGCTCATTGGGATGGATTCGCCACAATTCAAACTTGGCACCTCGCTAGTTCGAGCCATGGTGGCTTTCTTTCTCCTCTGTCTCATCGCATTGATGACAGGATTAATTTTCCATGAGTGAGCTTTTAAATATGTCATATCTAGCATTCATTTTTCCCCGTGTTGGCCCACTTTTCTTAATTAATGCTTTCAATGCCTTTATGGCACCTGCCATGTGATCATTTACCAACCTACATCAATCGAATTAGGTTTCCCATCAATCACATCGGCATGACAATGGCCATTTTTTTGGACTCCGGGACTCTACTACCCCCTGTCTTATATTTCCTCCTATCAGTAGATCCAGACACCCTGGGATTTAACTAATGATTATTTCAAGTATTTTGGGATTATTTTGATGAACGTAACATTTGTTGGACAGGTGCAGCAGGGTGGCGATGTTCCAGAACTTTAGTGTTTTTTATGTATGTTCTAACGATTTTCTGGTCTTGCAAGTTGCAGATAGATTGATCGAAGATGTCTGACGTTATTGCCCCTCCTGATAGTCTGGAACTACCTACCACTTCCACCCAGGCAGCTACGAAGTCCAAAATGGAGATAATGTTAGCAAAGATACCTTTAACCTCCAAATATCCAAGGGAGGGAATTATTGTGGGGTCCAAGGTGGACTCCAAGGTCCAGAAAATAATGGATACAAACCCTGAAACTTGGGCCAAATTGCAAGGTCTGATCCAGGCCATTTATAGGTTAAAGGCTGAAGGAGACAAAATGGCCACTTCCTTGGCCACCTCCGGCATCATAAAGGCTACAAACTTTCCATGTTTGGTGTAGTCACCAGAATTAATAAAGCAGCCGCCAATACTATATAATGCACCTACTCACACAATTCTACTTCCGGATCCCCAGCCGCTACAATACCCACCACAATCATCACCTTGAACACTCCAACTTTTCTTCTGGGTTGGCGATTCCTCAGTTCAAAGGGTCCACCGTCATCACCAGGGCCAAATCATTGGAGGAATTTGGTGATGCCGAAGGCATTTCTCGGTAACACCTCAATAGTCAGTGGCTAAAGTCTCCAAAGTGAGACCACAAAAGAATGAAGTTGGAAATTCCCCGTGGGGACTTCAAAGAGCCCATCTAGGCGAGTATAATATTTCTATGCAGGATCTTTAGATTGCCCTACACCTAGGAATTCTCAGCATGGATGTACTATTTTCTATACTACATCACAACCCATAACTGGACCTTCAACTGGGCAACTATTATAGCTAATCACATGGATACACAAATGAAGGTGGTTGTCCAGAGTTCCCAATTTTACATGACACCGTATGTGTTGTGGGCATTAGCCCAACAAAGACTATATTTTCCAGGTTTGGGAATAGCTAGGGAACTCAGGAATGGGCTAGGGCAGGTCACACTATGGGATCATTATCCCCAATTACAGTGGGAGTTGAGTTTCCTAAACTTACACCAGGTAAATGACACATTCATTTACCACAATATCTTAACCCTTACCCAGGATTTCGGGTATAGACTATCACGGGCGGTGATGACTCTGGTCAGCACCTATGGCCGTTATTTCATCCAATTCCAACACCACACCTACATTAGGGTGATAGGCTTCAACAGGAAGCCCCATCTTCTTCCCTAGGATTGCGGGGACAGAATTATTCTTTTAGAGTTTTACAGGTAGATCCTGGATCTACACGCCCTCTTCGCAGTGAAGAAGGTTACCAATGTTCCATTCCCTATCCATTGTGGGGATTTTATGTGTAGCCTCACCATGACAAAAGAGGCAAAGAATGAATTGAAAATTTTGGGTCTGGTGGAATTCTACCATGCCTGGAAAATTATGATCCTCTCGGCAAGATTGCTACAGCACTTCCCCAGGTGTCCCCATCCCATGAAGAAGACATTGAAGACTTTTGGGCAGACTGCCAAGATAGTTTCAATCTCTGGGCCCGATAGCACACATGGATGAGCAAAGGGCTCATGAAAGCACTTGATCTTTGGACCTTCCTGAAGGGATTTAAAGATGATGGGTTGCTGGAGGATCCAGCATACAAAGGAAAAGGGCTAGATAAACAAGATCTTCCTTTGGTGGATTGGGCCGCCCCGGAGGACCTAATGATTGAAGGGGTATGCCACCCCATTTTAGAGGCAAGTCACTAGTATTTCGCCTAGGTGTGTCCCAAGAGCACCCAAAAAAGTCCAACAATCAAACAGGATACTCCTATCTTCAGTCAGCGCCAACTCTTCTTCATCTTCCGTGACCGCTGAACCAAGCACAAGTAAGGGAAAAGAGAAAGAGGGAGCCCCAGTTCACAAGGCACTTTCTCAGGTCCCCACCCTGTTGATGGCTCAATTACATCAGTAAATGGATTTGGCAAAGCTGGCCAGCAAGAAAATAAGTATGTAGGTATCCGTCAGTCTCCCTATAACTCTAATGGCATTTGCTCGCCCAGCAGGATCGTCGTCGTTGGCTGCGATGATGAGCAGACAGGCTTTCGCTAAGGCAGAGTCTACTAGCATTCTGGATACTGGGGCTTCACTTATAAGAAAGAAGAAAATAATAGTGACCCCCACACCAAGCGTAGCCACCACTTCCGGTATGCTGGAGATGCCCCTAGTAGATGTCAATTCAGACTCTCCCAAACTAGAAGATATTTCAGACTCCTCACCTCTGCATAACGATTTTGATGACACCTTCTCGGCAGAGGAGCTCCTAGAGATTCAATAGGGCATAGGTCATGCGGTTGAAGAAATTGCAGCCCAGGACAAGGAAGAGGATCCCATAGAAAAGGAAGTCCCAAAAGAAAAGGATACATCAGAGCAAGAGGCTCGGCAAAGAATGCAAGCAGGGGCTGAGCAGGAGAAGATACCGGTCCAGGAGACCGAGAACACACCAAGGCAACACATAAATGAAAAACTGATAGTCTACGAACCCAGACCCACGGGATCAACTGTACCCCCGACTATCATGCTCCAAATGTCTTTGGTTACTCCAGGTGATTAGGTGCCCCAGAGCACATTTAGTGAGGTAGTAATGGCGGTCGCCTTGTTAAATTTTGGCCAGAGACCTCACCCACCTCCAAAAGATGTTCCGATGGAGGAGAACGCTCTAGAAGATGAGGCCAATGATGCCCAGGAGCAGCAGTAGAAAACGGACCAAGAAGTCCCAGTTAGTGAAAATGAATAAATAGCTGACACCGAGAGGGATGAAGTCCCTGAAAATACAAATGAGATTGAGACCGGAGAAAAGGCTCCAGATAACACAATGGAAGACACCAGTATGGCAGAGAATATAGAAGGTTTCAGGGAACAAGAAAAGGAATAGGAACCAGAAAAGGACCGAGAGATGGAGAAGGAGAAAGAGCCCGAAGATGAAGAGCATCTCGAAAATCCACCGCCAGATGCTAAGGAAAATGTAAGTTCTCAAGACTTGGTAACGAAGTCGCCCCAGCTGCCCTAATGGCTGGTGGAATCCAAGAAGAGGAAAGCCCCGGCGGCAGCCACAAGTGCTCCACTCTCGTTGGCCGAAATGATGGCCAAGAATATAGAGGCTAAGAAGCCCAAGAAAGCGAGGGGATTCCATACTCTCCGGATTGGTCCCATTGGTATTACTATTTCTACCATCACAAAACCCCCTCTTGGTGCAGGTGCAGCGGCCATAAGGCTTGAAGACTACAATATAAAAGAAGTAGCATTGGGGAAAAGAGATAAGCAAGGAGAATTGGACTTGCTAAAAGAAGCCACCAAGGCAATAGAGGCTAGGTACATAAAGCGGGGCCAGAAGCTGAAGGAGGAAAGAGAAACAAATGCCAATCTCCTCGTGCTTCTAGAAAAACTCACACAACCCTTATTGGAGATCCACCCTAGAACCCATTCTTCTGGATTGCTATTTTCACAGGGCGATGTGGATTCTCTATGCATCATGAAGAATAAAGCACAAGTTGTGGATGGGTGGGCGGCCAAGCAGGTGACTGCAATGATAATTTTTGGCGGCGTCCCTCCTGGACCTTTATCGGGTTGACGTTCTTCTCAACCAGGCAAAGGGCTCCACTATTATATGGGAGAAAGATCTAGACAAGTATGAAAAATGGAAGGCCGGGCTAGAAGAGATCCGCAACATAGGCGAAGAAGTTGCCACAGAGTCTAGAATTTTGGAAGATGAATCATATGATTCCCTCCAGGCCCAGTACTCCAGACTTGTCCTCAGGGGTGAGGTATGCAAGGAACTGGTTAAGGCCCTGAAATAAAAAGTAACAACTACCCAATACCCCTTGGGTCTGTTCAAAGCATTCATGGTTGGAGTATCGCAAGTCAATCCCTTCACCACCGGGACGTGTACTCCAAAGGACTATGTCCTTAGCAAGTTCGATGAGTGGATGGAGTCCATGTATCTGCCTACTAGAGATTTTGACCAGGGTAGGCTATCTAGATTGTCCAATATGATGATCCGATCACATGATGCCATCAAGATGGTAGATGAACTCCGGAGCGGGGCCGAGGATGTTCAGGAGGCATTGGAGGTTGTCTAAAGTAGGTGGGAAAACATCAAATATTTAGATGAAGAAAGCATTGGCCAAGTACTGGAAGCTTGGGAAAAATCATAAGGAACAATAAAATTCTCTGGATTTCAGAGAATCCCACGAACCCCATATTGGTTGTATTCATTCATTCTTTCAGAATGCAACTTCCCAGATCCTAGAATTTTGGATCCTACATTTTTGTATTCTTTAAGTGACCCGTGTCCTAATTCCCAAGACCAACCGGTCACTTTCAGGACAGTCAATAAAGCTTGTCAGAGGACAGGTAACTGCAACAAGGCATGTCTGATCGACAAGAGTTTTTCTGACAGATGGTCTTCCCAAGGTGTTGCTTCAACGTTACACCTAGTGCATCGGAGATAGGGCGCCGCTTTCCCATTTATGAGGCATGTAGCCTTGATCCCTGGGATCAGATTTCTTCTCCTCTTCTACCATCTCTCTTCTCAAGGTCGATTCTTCCACTCCATTTTTCTTGTCTTATTCTTCTGACATGTCAGACCTTTTCTGTCTCGAGGTCTTTGGTAGCATGGTGCAGGTAGTACCGGCCACCTGAAAATAATATTACATTATGAAGTGTAAAGTAAGATGTTATTTTTTAGGTCAAATGATGTGTATAAATAATAAGTCTGACCTCATTCTAAGGGTCGACGAAATTGATGATTTTGCAATCCATAGTCAATAGCAATTTGGTTTTCTCAGTTCTTAGTTGCAGAGCTCAATGCTCCATAGTTTCTAAGCTTCTAGTATTTAAATGATCCCCTAGAGCCACCATTGTATCACGCACTAGTGCTTGTTGGGAAAGATGTTAATGAGGAAGGAAGAGTTCTCTCAATGATGTTGTTGGCATTCTCTCTTTTGGGTTAACGGTATTTTATGCTTTGGGTTCTTCATGTCCTCTTCTCTAGTACTTAAAGTATATTAACAACCTCCTTTCCTTTGCTACTGATAAAATATGAATTGATGGTTGCATATTTCTTTGGTATTTAGTGTAGTGTGTTAGAGCATTGTTGATATTTTGAATGTTTAGTATAACTATAGGTAGATGAAATCTTTCTAACCCTGCAATATCTTTTGAAGTTTATTTGTAAAATGAATGCACGCTTGTAGGAAACCCCCTCACTTGAATCCCCAGAAATGACGAGTTAAGATAACCAGCTATCCCCCTCAAACAAAATAGTCACATCTCCCAACAGAGCCCCACACTATCGAGACCCGAATCTCACATTCTTGGAGGCCCAGGGAATCTCATTTCCCCAGACAACCTTTGCAGACGAAGTTGGCCGGTACCCCAATACCTGGTGACAACTTACCTCTTTTGGCAGACCCAATCACAAAGTCCCATCAACAAAAGGTATTCCTAAATCCACACCTTCATTCACAGGAATTTGTTATAAATGTAACAAGAAAGGACATAAAGCATATGAATGTAAATCTAAGGTGAAACAACAAAAGAAGGAAACCTACATGGACAAATACTATCCTACTTGCAAAATGCATGGGAACACATCTCTTGAATGCTCGAAGAAGAAAAATAAAGAATGGAAGCCTAAAGAAAATGAAATTGCCTATCAACTGAAAAGAGTCGGTAACCAGTATGTTTGGGATAACAATGCATGGGAAAACTGTACAACATGTGGAAGATTTGGTCACATAGCTGCAAATTGCATAAGAAAATGGACAATAAATTCTAGGAGCTGGACTAACCCTGGAATGACATGTCTTCAGTGTCATAAAGTTGGTCATCTGAAGAAAGACTACAAAGACTAAATAACAAAGACCAACACCTTTTCCAATGGAAACACCATTGAAGACATCAGGAAGATGAGAAACAAAATGTGGAGGAAAGCTACAAACACTGATGAAGCTGGACTGAGAAATTCAATTGGTGACACCTTATCCAATGGATATGGTGACATCACCACCCCCACCTAAGTAGAAAAAGTAAGTATGGAACTACATTATACCAAGTTATATTTTGCATCAATTCCATTATACATAGTTAAAATACCAAATTAGTATGATTAAAGATGGACTATGGTATTACTTGTTGTAATTATGTGAACTCAATTTCATCGATCAATACATACCGAAAGTACATACAAAGCTAAGTTTTCTATACTTACCGAGATGCGTCGGTTAACACATGGCTAAGTCACTAGTGTAAACCAAGATCTATTGGTAATCATACAAGTTGACAATGGTGTCTTTGCCATACACCAAAATTTGTCAGTGAACATAACAAGTTAACAGCTTCCCCGAAGCATCGTGTTATCACCAAGAATTTCATTGTGTATCACTTGACGACTCCGTCTTCACACACTGAGAAGTGGTTGAGCATTAATGACTCAACTTATGGGAAAATCTATAAATAGACGATGGAACGGTTTCATTTTTCACCAAACGATTAGAGCGAAGAGACAGAGCAAAACCAGAGCATGAAGCGACCAAATTGCAGAGTGACTCCAACCCGGTTCACAACACTCCAAATAGATTCATAATAGCTACAGAGGTTGAATTAAGTACACAGATAACTGAGAACTACATTTTTAATCACAGGAAAAAGCCCTAATTTCATAAACGATGGAAACTACATAAAGAACCTCAAAGCTCAAGAATGATAAGAAGAATAAGGTCACCCTAATAAAGAATTCAACCTATGAGGAACCTCATTACAAGATATATCCTAAGGTTTCTTCACAACCCGACAATGCTGGTGCATTCTCAAGAATACCAGCTAGGGTTTTGCTCATAGAATACATGCGAGCTATATACATTGCAAGATAGAAGAAATAGGAGACTTGAAAGTTGAGAAAACTTTCAAGAAGCTTTGCAATGATGATGACACTATCAAGGAAGAACATAAGAACATTGAGGTAAAAGGGATCACAAATGCCTTATGGTTCCCACAGGAGTTCAAGACTGAATGGATTTAGTTAGTACTAAGCAGGATACATGACCAAAAATTATGGTTGGATGAGCCAAAACCGATAACCAAAGATGTTATACACGTTGTTACCGATTATCCCATAACCGACAAGGTAAAGGCACTAAAGCACCCGCCTAAAGTTGAAATTGAGAAGAATAAAGGAGCAACATGGGATGGAAGAGGACTAAAGGTATATACCATCACCAATGATGAATTGAAATTTGGAGCATGTGTCTTAGGATACAAGTTCTTTCAAGCTAGCAGGATGAACAATATTTCATCTGGAGCAGTGGATACAACATACAAGATTGTCAAGAAGGGACTGCAGTTGGATCTATTAGAACTTCTGCTAAGACATTTGGATGCGAACATGAAGGAAATAAGGACTGCAAAGTCCAACCCATGTAAGTTTGGTTCACTCATCATGTGCATATTTTTCTATTTTCAAGAATCTTTCCCATCCATAGGAAATATCAAATGGAACACTACAAGACCAGTGACCATACAGATTAGTGAGTTCATCAAATCACTAGGAGACAATTTTGTATCAATCATGGATGAATATTTTGCTAGATTCAAAGATAGAATGCAGAAGAGAGTAAGGATTCTAGAACAATTAATAGAAAATTTTAAGACTGACATTTGTTTTATGGTAGACACTGACTACACCTACATCAAGCTAGATCTACCAAGGATAGCATGCCTAGCTCCACTTGATTATGAGGTGAACATAGATAAATTATCAAATACTATTGAGGCATTGATAAATGAACCATTGGACAAATCACAACCCAAGTTTGGAACTTATGAAGAAGCCAAAGAAAGGATTAAAACTGGCTTAGTTGTGAAAAAGATTGATAGGAAGAAAGACAAGATGGTTAAGAACTAGAAGAAAAAGCTATCGGTGAATGAAGAGGAAACTGAACAGAAAGAAGAAACCGAGGGTCAGTCACCCATCAATGAAGCTGAGAAGGAAAGTGACTCAGAGTCCACAGAGTCATATAAACCACTACCTCCACTAGAAAAGAAACCTAGGACTACTGTTGCATCCAGAACTAGGAGTCAAACAACAAAGGATGGTAATCCTTCACCGATCAAGAAAGGTCAAGTAAGGACCTACTAAAGAAAACCTCAAACAAAAAAGACCAAAGCACTGAAGAGAAGAAGGAAATTAATGCTCACCAAGGAAGATATAGAAGATACTCAACAAGATGAATCTGTCCAAAAAGAAAAGAGTAAGATTCTTGAAACTATTGATGATGTATGTGCTTCAATTATCAAATCAGGAACATTAAATGATATAAAGTTTAAGAAATTGCTAACATTGGATCCTGAGGATCAAAATAAAATTGAAGAGGAAATTATCAAAATGATGTGTATATTTAAATGTCTTCCAATACAATTAGCAGATAAAATGCCAAAAGAACTTTAGGATAGATTATCGGCAAGATGGACATTTGCATTACACTCTGAGAAAGAGATTAGGGAAAGAGCCCTAGTTCCTATCATGCCTCCCTAATCTAAAATAGAGGAAATTGAAGAAGTGATGAAGAAACACTCCACTATGTTCTCACCAAAGTTAAGAGCCTATCAAGTACTTCAAGGACATCTACTTGAACTAGATAGGAAGAGTGAGGCTGAATGGAGAAAGACACTTGATATGCCTAAAAAGGATACAAGTCCTGAGACACAAATAGCTCTTACCAAAAATCATCGTAACAAAGATGATCAGGCTAAACAGAGCCCTGAAAATATTATTATCACTGATGAAGATGTCAATGAAAAATCATTGAACACAAAAGGAAACAAGGATATGGATGTTGCAGATGAAACATGGTCAGGCAATACAATTATTGATATTGCCAGAGGAGATCCTGTAGATGAGATACATAAAGATGAAGATTTCAATGTTGTCAAGGACCAAACCAACGAACATGACACTACAAAAGATTCAGCACAGGTAGACACACCAGGATAGATACCACTATTGATACAAGCTATCAACATTATCGTAGAAAAGGAGAAGTTACCTGAGAAAGAAACAAGAATACCTGAGAATAAGGGTAATGATGAAAAAAAAGATACATTTGAAGAAAACAAGGATACAACCGATGAACAGGTAGTCATTGGTGGAGAAAAAAAACATGGAGACAACACTGAAAAAGATGCACAAAATAAAGATACAAATGAAGTGCTAAAAGAGAAAGGTGAACAAGATAAGACAATTGATATCACACCAAAGGTGAAGTTGTAGATACACCAAAGGTAGATAAGGAGATGTACTCAGAAAATTGATAGGAAAACACTGGGTATGAAGAAAAAGTTACAACACCACATAAGCCATCAAGTAGCATCAGACCAAGCAGAGAAGCTAGAAATGGTTTTACATAAAGGTGCATCACAAAAGAAGAAGAAACCCAAGAAGAATAAGTTGGAGGTCACACTTGATGAGATCATAGAAATACCAAAGTGTGATCCAACTACTTTAGATTTTGAATCACTCCAAGAATATGGAGAAATCTGTCAAAGGAAAGCTTTGCAAGAAAAGCTTAAAAAGTAGCACCGAGACTCCTTAGTACTGGAGATGAAAAGGGATATCTTAAACTAGATAGTTCCTACCATTAAATTTGAGCACAATGCCCCCATTTTGGATCAACTTGACATTCTCACTGATTCCATCAAAACAAGGAATGTGGATGCAGAAAAGGCTATTGAGGAATGAGTAGAACATAAGTTCCAATTCAAATTGACAGAAAAGATCAGCCAAGAAGTGGTATAAAATAAGGTAAAGCTTTCAGAAATAGAAAATGAATTAGATCCAATCATTACTAAAGTTGTTTCCTTATTTCAAAAGCTATTCACTTTGGAGAAATTCACAAATGATACCAATGATAAGATTGCAAAGATTGATTCCGATCTAAATGCAAGTGATCAAAGTGTAAACAAGGATGGAAATGCAATCAAATTGCACTATGAGAAGATAATTGTAATCAAATGGTTAAGACAAGAACTTTGGGAAGCATAATCACAATTCAGAGAAGAGGTTGCCGAGCTACAGGCTCAAATTTTACTGAACCTCACACTTTTGCAACATCACATAAGTTTGGTAAGACAACTAATTGTCACCCCCAAGATATCTGTAGTAGACATCATCTACGACATGCATGCCAGGATCACATTAGAGCATATGGCTCTTGAGCATTTAAAGGAGAAATGGGAGAAGATGATGGAGGAAATGAAGACCTCTCACTCTCATAATTTTTATAAGCTATAGGTAGACACCTTTTCCCTTACTATCAAAAAAGGGGGAAAAGAAAAATGATATGTACAGAGCATATAGAAAAAAAGGGGAAAAGGAAAATACAACACAAATGGAAAAGACAAAGTGAAAAGGAATAAATAGTATAAAGACAAGTGTACATACACATATACTATACTATATCGGCATATGCATAGGGGGACTCATGAAATGACTAAGTAATATACATGGTGTACATACTATAAACTTTGTTAGTATTTTGCACATTTCAGTTTTTGATACTAATGTCAAAGGGGGAGATTGATGACATAAGTTTTCCCATTAGTATGCAAAGAGAAAATAGTTGTTATGAACCATCGGTTACACTACACCAAAAGTTAGGTTTCAGTTCAAACCAAAAGTGCTAAGTAAAGGGAAACCTGACGACACAAGTTTTGCAGTGTAAACCGAAAGTGCAACCCGAAGATAATATAGAGGAACCCAAAAAGCAGGTTACACTATAAACACAAAGAGAAGAAACAGAGTAACCTGACAACAAAGGAACAAAGAAAGATTATAAATAGAGGAACCCGACAAAAAAGGAACACCGAAAGACAGACAAACTGATTTCAAAGCAAACTGAGCATGAGACATTGAAAGTCAGTTATATCCCGAGAAAAGTGGATCTGACTTCCACATCAGATAAAACAGTTATATTCTATATTTAGAGTTTTGATTTGTTTTAAAAATATTTTTCTTGAGGGAAAAGAAATATTATTTTAATTTTTTTAATCAGTCTAACTGATTAAAAAACATGTAAACTAGGATATCAAGGTCAAGTTGTAAACCTTTGATCATAGAGTTAGTTTTGTAATACGTGAAACTAAATTAGGTCAATCTATGTTATAAATAGATGTTGTAATCATTCATTTGATATGGATGAGAAGATGATTGTAGCCAACAAGCACATCTATGGATTAGACTGAGAGTTTCAAGAAGCAGAACAACAAAAGATGAATTTGGTTATCAAGAATCAAGAACCAAGGCTACCAAGCAACAAAGGTATTAATAAATCACATTAGGTGATACATTTGTACATGTAAACTTTAATGGATCTGTAATCAAAAATTGTAGATTTCATACACCCAGGTCAATGAGTATTTTTGTCTACATTCTAACAAGTGTAGAAAATATAAGAAATCCTTTCAAGAAAGGTGGATTTAACAATCCTATTGTAAATCTCTTAACCGAGTGCACACTAAATAGTGTTGCTAAAGCTCTTAATAGAGTATACCTTAACCAGTCTCCACATAATACTCCTAACAGGGTAGATCATCAGAAGTGATCACATTGTAAGCCTTAACCGACCCCTTCCAATCTGCAGATAGTGAAGTTTTTGTGGGTGTCATCCCCACCGTAGTTTTTACCTTCTAACAGGGTTTTTTTGCGTTACCATATCTTGTGTTATGTGTTATTACTTTCATGAATATTTCTATGAAAGTATACATACAATTAAGATTATGAATTGATATCACATACATAAAGAAAGAACAACAGATATGATCGGTAAAGCAAAGATTTGATTACATAAGGTTAAAGGTTAATTAACTAAAAATTTTAGAGGTACTGATTCACTCTTCCCCTCTTAGTACATACTTCACATTATTTCCAACAATCGGTATCAAAGCTAGATCTCTTATTTGGAAAGTTTAAAGACTTAAGAGAAAAGATCATACAATGGAGAAGTATAGGCTTGAAAAGAGTATTGAGAATAAGAAGCTAGAAATTCAGATCTTCTATGAGCAGTATAAAGAAGCTAGAATCAAGATGAGATAGTTGCTAGATGAAAGAGATATTATGGCATCTTGTTGTAATGAAATAATTTACCATGAAGAAGAGATACCAGATCTATATGAATCTTCAGGATCTCCAACTAGCAAAGCATCAGACACATCAGAAGAAATCATCACAAGTATGAATGAAATCAATCAACATCTGGCTAGACAAGTGAAATCTCTACAAATCGGTCAAGAGACATGGATGGTAAGAATGATTGATGTCACAAACAATGCTAGACGAGCTAAGAAATAAAGAACACTAGCTATTGATGATAGGAGGAAGATTACTTATAAACTACAAGAGAAAGATTCATAAATACAAAGACTTACAGAACATCATCATGAGATCATAAATCATATTTTTCTTATGAGTCAAGAGGCAAACAAAATGAATACAGAACTCATTGAAAGAATAGAAGTTATCGGTGAGCTAAGATAAGAAAATGAAAAGCTAAAACATGAAGTGAGAATTTAGCAACAACATAATGACATAATCAAGAGAGCTGAAGAAAGTAACAAAAGAATGGATGTTTTTCTTGATGGACAAAGAAGAGTCAACAACAACACCAGACTAGGCTATACCGAGAATGGAGAATCACCCAACCAAGTTGATCAGAAGAATGTCTATGCAAATCTAAGAGAAATAAATCTTACATGCAATCACTGTGGAAAGCCAGGACACACATCAAATGTATGTAGGAGAAAAATGAAAGCTATTCCTAAATCCACACCTTCATTCATAGGAATTTGCTATAAATGTAACAAGAGAGGACATAAAGCATATGAATGTAAATCTGAGGTGAAACAACCAAAGAAGGAAACCTACATGGAAAAATATTGTCCTACTTGTAAAATGCATGGGCACGCATCTCTTGAATGCTGGAAGAAGAAAAAGCAAGCATGGAAGCCAAAATAAAATGAAACTGTCTATCGACTGAAAAGAGTCAATAACTAGTATGTTTAGGACTACAATACATGGGTAAATTGTACAGCATGTGGAAGATTTGGTCACATAGCTAAAAACTGCATAAGATAATGGACAAGAAAGTCTAGGAGCTAGACTAACCCTGGAATGATATATCTACACTGTCATAAAGTTGGTCATATGAAGAAAGACTGCAGAGATCGAATGACAGATACCATCACCTTTCCCAATGGAAACACCATTGAAGACATCAGGAAGATGAGAAATAAAATGTGGAGGAAAGCTACAAACACTAATGAAGCTAGACCAAGTAATTCAAGTGGTGACACCTTATCCAATAGATCTGGTGACATCACCACCCTCACCTAAGAAGAAAAAGTAAGTATGGAACTGCATTATACCAAGTTATATTTTGTATCAGTTCCTTTATACATAGTTAAAATACCAAATCAACATGATTCAAGATGCACTATGGTATTACTTGTAATTCTGTGAACTCAATTTAATTGGTCAATACATACTGAAAGTACATACAAAGCTAAGTTGTCTATACTTATTGAAATGTGTCCATCAACACATAAAGGCTAAGTTGCTAGTGTAAATTGAGATCTGTCAGTAATCATACGAGTTGACAATGTTGTCTTCGTCATACACCGAAATCCGTCAGTGAATGTAACAAGTTAACAACTACCTGGAAGCATCGCGTTATCACCGAGAATGTTATTGTGTATCACCCAATGACTCCATCTTCACACACCGAGAAGTAGTTGAGCATTAATGACTCAACTTAGGGAAAATTCTATAAATAGATGATAGAAGGGTTTCATTTTTCACCAAGCGATTAGAGTGAAGAGACAGAGAGAAACCAGAGAACAAAGTGACCAGATTGTAGAGCAACTCCAACCCAGTTCACAACACTCCAAACAGATTCCTAACAATTGTAGAGGTTTAAGTAAGTACACAATTACCCAAGAACTCTATTTTCATTCACGGGAAAAACCCTAATTTCATAAACGATGGAAACTACATCAAGAACCGCAAAGCTCAAGAATGATAATAAGAATAAGGTCAACCTAATTAAGAATTCAACCTGTGAGGAACCTCATTACAAGATATGTCCCGAGGTTGCTGTTGACGGGACTTTGTGATCGGGTCTGGCAACAAGGGTAAGTTGTCACCGGGTACCGGGGTACCAGCCAACTTCACCTGTAAAGGTTGTCTGGGGAAACAAGATTCCCCAGGCCTCCAAGCATGTGAGAGTCGGGTCTTGATAGTGCGGGGCTCAGTTGGGAGATGTGACTATTTTTTGAGGGGGATAGCTAGTTGTCTTCAACTCATCAACTCTAAGGATTCAGATGAGTGGAGTTTTCTCCAAGCACGCTTTTACTTAACAAATAAACTTAAAAAGATCTTATAGAGTTAGAAATATTTCATCTACCTACAGTTATGCTAAACGTTCAAAACATCGACAATGCTCTAACACACTACACTAAATACCAAAGAAATACACAACCATCAGCTTATATTTCATCAGTAGAAAAGAAAGGAGGTCATTAATCTACTTTGAGCATTAGAGCGAAGGACATGAAGCACATAAAGCATAAAATACTGTCAACCCAGAAGATAGAGTACCAACAACATCATTAAGAGAACCCTTCCTTCTTCATTAACATCCTTTCAGCAAGCACTAGTGCATGGTACAAAGATGACTCCCAAGGAGAATTTAACTAATGAAAGCTTAAAACTATTGAGCATTGAGATCTGCAACTAGGAAATGACAAAACTCTTTGCTATTAACTGTGGACTGCAAAATCATCAATTTCACCGACCCTTGGAATGAGGTCAGACTTATTATTTATACACATATTTCGATCTAACCCTAACCCTAACTTACTTTACACTTTACAATAAAATACATTACCCGGTCGCAGGTACTACCTGCACCACTCTACAAAAGACCTCGAGATGGAAAAGTCCCGACATGTTAGAAGAATAAGACAAGAAAGATGGAGCGGAAGAATCAGCCTCGAGATGAGAGCTGAGAAGGAGAAAGAAGAAATCTAATCCCCCGGGGATCAAGGCTACATGCCTCATAAATGGGAAAGCGACACCCTGTCTTTGATGCGCAAAGTGTATCTTTGAAGAGGCACCTTGGGAAGACCATCTGTTAGAAAAACTCTCGTCAAGCTAACGTGCCTTGTTATAGCTACCCACCCTGTGACAACTTCAATTACTATCCTGAAAGTGACCGGTCGGCATTGGGATCCAAGACACGGGTCACATGAAGAATTCAAAAATGTGGGATCTGGAACTCCAGGATCCAAGAACTTGCATTCCAAAAGAATAAAGAATACAAAATTTGGTGTCAGGCTAAGTTCTCCCAGATCCAAAGAACTTTATTGACTTATATTTTCTCCCAAGCTTCTAGCACTTGGCTAATGCTTTCTTCATCTATGCTTCGGATGCTATCCCATCTGCTACAGATAGCCTCCATTGCCTCCTCAACCTCTCCGGCCCCATTCCAAAATTCATTCACCATCTTGATAGTGTCATGTGACCAAATCATAGTCTTTGACAACTGGGACAACCTGCCTTGATCAAAATCTCCACTCGGCGGATACAGGGATTCCATCCTTTCATCAAACTTACTGAGGACATAGTCCTCTGGGGTACACATTCTGGTGGTGAAGGGATCAACTTGTGATACCTCGACCATGAATGTTTTGAATAAATCCAAAGGATATTGGGCAGCAGTCAATTTCTCTTTTAAGGTCTTAACCAGTTCCTTGCAAACCTCAATTTTGAGGGTAAGTCTGGAGTACTGGACCTAGAGGGAATCATACAATTCTTCTCCCAAAATGCCAGATTCTATGGCAACCTCTTCTCCAATGCTGTAGATTTCCTCCAACCCGGCCTTCCATTTTTCATATTTCTCTAGGTCTAAATCCCATACCTAAGCGGAGCTTCTTGCATGGCTAAGGGTGAGATCTACCTTATAAAAGTCTGGGAGGGACACCGCCAGAAATTCTCTCATCGTCGTTATTTGCTTAGCTGCCCACCCGTCCAATGCTTGCGCCTTTTTCTTCATCATGCGCAGTGAGTCCACATCGCCCTGTGCAAGTGGCAATCCAGAAGAAGGGGTCCCGAGGTGGACATTGGCCAAGGGCCGTGTTAGTTCTGTCAAAAATGTGAGGAGATTAGCATTTGTCTCTCTTTCCTCCTACAGCTTATGCCCCTGTTTTGCATACCGGGCCCTCTATACCCTTGGTAACTTCTTTGAGCAAGTCAAGTTCTCCTTGCTTGTTCCTTTTCCCCAGCTTGACCTCTGTTATACTATAATCTTTAGGCCTTGCGGCCGTTGCATCTGTATTTTCCAGGGGTGTCATGATGACCGCAACTGTACTACCTGTTGGGTTAGTCTGGAGAGTATGGACCACCTGTGCCCTCTTGGGCTTCTTTGTTTCGGCATTTTTTGCCATCATTTCGGCCAATGACAAGGGAGTGCCTATAGGCATCGCTGGAGCTTTTCTTTTCTTTGTTTCCACCAGCCATTGAGGCGGCTGGGGCAGCCTTGCTACCAATTCCTACTCACTGAGATTCACTTCTGAATATGGCGGTGCATTCCCTGAGTTTATATTTTCTTCCAGCTCCTTTTCCTGTTCTTTTTGTGGTTCCTTTCTTGCTTCCTACTCTCTTTCTGTTTCCTGTTCTCTGGAACCCTCTATATTTTCTGCCATGCTGGCGTCTTCTACAAAATTATCCAAGATCTATACTTTGGTTTCAATCTCTATATTCTCAGGGACTTTGTCTCCCCTGGTGCCATCGGAAGGCACTTCCCTTTCTTCTTCTGGGACCTCTTGCTCCATTATTTGCTTCTCTTCTTGGGCCTTACTAGTCTCATCTACTTCAACATTTTCTTCCTCCCTTAGGGCATCCTCTGGAGGTGGATGAGGTCGCTGGTCAAAATTTAACAAGGTAGTATCTTTCACAACCTCACTGAAAGTGCTTCGGGGCACTTGGTCACCCGAAGTCTCCAAAGGCACTTGGAGTGTGATGGTTGGAGGTACGAATGTTCCCTAGGGTCTGAGTTCTCCTCCCATTAGGGGCTCATCTATAGGTTTCCTTGGCACATCTATGATCCTTTGGGCCTATGGTTCTTCCTGTTCGAGCTCGAAATTTTCCTCCCGAGCCTCTTGCTCTGATACATCCTTTTCTATGGGGAGTTCTTCTTCTATAGGAGCCTCCTTTTCTTGAGTCTCAATTTCTTCCACCACAGTATTTACACCCTGCCAGATCTCCAAAAGCTCCTCCATCGAGAAGGTGTCATCAAAGTCATCATGTGGTGGAGAGGAGTCAGAGATATCTTCTAGTTCGGGAGAATCTGAACTTACATCTACCGGGGGCTTCTTGGGCATACCAAGAGGAGAAATTGGTATGGGGATCGCTATTGTTTTCCTTTTCCTTACAAGAGAAGCCCAGGTGTCTAGAATACCGGAAGACTCTGCCTCAGCAAAAGTCTTCATATTCATCATTACTACTAATAACGGGGGTCCTATTGAGCGAGCAGATGCCATTGGGGTGATTGGGAGGCCGGCAGCCACCTGCATGCTAATTTATTGGCTGGCCAATTTTGCCACCTCCATCTGGTCATGTAGCTTTGCCATTAGAAGCATGGGAATCTGAGGGGAGGCCTTGGGCACTGATACTCACTCCTTTTCTTTTCCTTTACTCACACTTGCTTCAGCGGGTGCAGCAGATGAAGAAGGTCTGGCGCCGGCTGAAGAAGGGATGGTCTTTTTGACCATTGCCTTCTTGCAGGTGCTTTTGGGGCACAACCGGGAAAAATAATTGTGGCTTGCTTCTATGATGGGGCGGCATACCCCCTTAATCATCAAATCCTCTGGAGTGGCTCAATCCACTAGAGGGAGGTCCAATTTGTCCAGCCCCTGTCCTTTGTACGCTGGATCCTCCAGCAGCCCACCATTGTTAAAACCTTTTGGGAAAGTCCGAAGGTCCAGCGCCTCCATGAGCCCTTTGCTCATTATGTTGTGCTGCCAGGCCCTGAGATCAAAGTTGTCCTGGAAATCCACCCATAAATATTCAATGTCATCTTCATGCGGGGGGATGCCCTAGGTAATGCGATGGCATTCTTGCCGTGGGGATCATAGTTCTTTCAGGCGTGGTTGAATTCAACTAGCCCCAATCCTTTTAACTCATTATCTTCCTCCATGGCCACGGTGAGGCTGCATGTGTAATCCCCATAAGAAAATGAGAATGGGACATTAACAACCTTCTTCACTATGGGATTCTGAATGACCATGTCTTCTTACAAGAATAAGACATCGTGGCAGAGAATCTTGGAGTCCAAAATCTGGCTTCTGAAAAAGAAATGACCAACTCTGGGACCGGGTCCCAGAGACATGAAGGAAAAAAACACAAAAAAAAACCAACACTGAGGGAAAGAAAACTCGGAGAAGGAAACGAAAGAAGCAAAGGCAAAGAAAACAAGGCAAGAGCCAAAAGCAAAACAAAGGGGGACCCAACATTTTGCACACAAAAT
Source organism: Thuja plicata (assembly GCA_018584345.1). Lineage (NCBI taxonomy): Eukaryota > Viridiplantae > Streptophyta > Pinopsida > Cupressales > Cupressaceae > Thuja > Thuja plicata. Next base: position 975,788 of record MU225667.1, read on the forward strand.
GTAGGGACGAGGATGTAGGGCATAACAAATGGTGACTATTTGGGATGAATGCCTTAGTGCATTTGAGAACCATAGAATCTCTGGTTAGCAGAACTAAAACAAATCATTACTCAAAGTATCTTGCTCGCAAGGTGTGAAACGTCTGAGAAAATTTGGCCATATGCGATTCAATCCACGATCCTTTCATCAGTTGTGAAGTGTGTGCTTTGGAAGGAAATCAAGCCGATGACCTCTGGGAGAAATAGAGAAGAGGCACTAAGTACATTAAACCCAAAGTCATCAAATTCGTTCGCTTCTCCCATATACTGAAGTTTTGTTCTATTTTTTCCTTTTGTTATTTTATTCTCTTTTGGGTGGGAGAGCGGTACTTCTTTCACCGTTGAGCTTAAGCTTAGATAAATTCAATGGCGGTACTTATTTCACCCTTCCACCCACCTTAGTTTTCTGAATGGGGAAGGAAAACTCTGAACCCGGAAAGAATCTTTAAAAGTTCAGACTTGGGCCAACTAACCAGTGCAATCGATCTACCCTCGGTGTGTCTGATTACTTGTTCCTTTACAATTTTGATTTAACTGATTACCAGAATTTTGGGGATAAATCAGATGAAGATTACTAATAATTTTCTACCAAACTTGCAAAATAAATCTGGAGACCAGACCAATTCCACCATGCTAACAATAGACTCCAAGTTCACCGCAGTGCCAAAGACACCATCCCGGAGACTAGATGTTATGCTAAGCATACCAGCCTACAAGAGGGGGAGCAAAATGTTGGACCTGAGAAAGACAGAATGAAATCAAAAATGAAATAAAAAAGAAAAGGGGCAGTCTCGAGGGATGGCCAGAAAGACTATTTACAAAGCAAGGCACCCCAAACTAGGCACCGGGGAGGAAATATTTACAAGCAAGAAAATTTACATAAATTACAACTCTGGGCAAACCGGCCTAATTTGAAGTAATGTTTAAGAAACTGTCCATTGACAGGCAATGGGACAGGTTCTCCAGTCATGGTATTAAGGTGATAGGTATTTTCCCCGTAGATCTCTGAAATCAAGTATGTTCCGAGTCAGAGCTGTTAGAACTTGGTGTTCTTTCCTTTCTTTTCCCGGGATTTATCCCACAAGAGGACCAAGTCCAAAATTTGAAAGTCCTTGTATTGGGCTCTTCGGTCAAACCATCATTTTACCACTGCTTGGTGATGCATGAAATTTTCAAGGGTTGTGTCACGTTGTTCTTCCATCCACACCAGATTCAGGAGATGAACCTCCACAATATTATCCCGGCTACTGAATTCCTTCATAAATTGTAAAATCAGGATCTGTAAGTTAATTGGGAACACTAGATTCTGGCCATAAACCAGATGGAATTGGGATGTTCCTAGGGCGGCCTTAATTCAAATATGATCTACCTAGAGGGTGAATCTCAGTTTTTGGTGCCAATCCCAGGGATTCTGTTCTAACAGGTGTTTGATCAATCTGAGTAAATTTTTGTTCGTTCATTTAGCAACACCGTTCCCCTAGGGGTAATAGTTGTTAGAAAACTTCAAAGTGATCTTCCGGTCATAGGTCCATTCAAGTAGTTGTGCCAAAGAAAATGCCAGACCATTGTCACATACTATAGCAAAGGGCATTCTGAATCTCGTGATGATGTTTTCTTCTAGAAATTTGATAACTACTTCTGCCATGTTGTTTTTACAAGGTATGGTTTCGGATCACCAGGTGCAGTAATCAGTTGCAGTTAGGATGTATCAGTGGTTGGCAGATGAATTAGGGTTGATTTTCCTGATAAATTCAAATGCCCATTGGGCAAAAGGCCTAGCCTCGAAGACTGGTTGCAAAGGCATAGCTGGGTTACACTCACGATGTGCCACAGTTTGGCAAGTATGGCACTTCCGGACATGAGTGTAGACATCTTTAAATATGCAGGGCCAATAATATCTGGCCCAAAGGATCTGATGGGTAGTGTTGTTGGCTGAGCCATGCCCGGTCCCAAACTGCCCATGGAATTCTTCAATCATTTTCACAGCTTGGTCCCTGTCGATGCACTGAAGGTACATTCTCTCATAGTTCCTGTGATAGAGTGCAAAGTTTTTGATCATAAAGTGGGCATTTTTCATCCATAGGGCATGACGTTTATTGTGAGGCAACCCCTCCAAGCATCTATTATTTAATAATAGGTACACCAAATCGGTGTACCATGGGTCTCGAGTGATAGACTCCACTGTGTATGTTTGACATTCTATGTGAGGGGTCTCTTCAGCCATTGCTTGACTTAGTCCCTAGCCTCGAACTATCTTCATTGGTTGCATTTCTAAGTCATATTCCTGTAGGATGGCCATCCATTTCCCCCACCTCTTTCCCAATTCACTCTGCATCAGCAAAGACTTCACAGCCTGGTCCAGGATGATAGCATGCACCTTGCTCCGGAGAATGTAATGCCAGAATTTATTCACGGCGTGAACAAGAGCAAATGCCTACTTTTCCAATGATGAATACCGGACTTCGGCATTCTTAAAGAGGGAGCTCATGAAAGCTATTGGTCGTTCTTCCCCCTTGACCTTTTGGGTCAATACAACCACAGAAAATTGTGACAAAGCAAAGGAGTAAATATAAAACAGGAGGGAGTAGTCTGGGCTAGCTAGAACTGGTGCCTCCGTTATTGTCTATTTAATTTGGGCAAATACCATCTTTGCTTCAGGAATCCACTCAATTTTGGTATCCTTCTTCATTATTTCATTGAGTGGCTTTACTATTCTGGCGAATCCTGTGATGAATCGCCAGACAAAGTTGATCTTTCCGAAGAAAGATTGCATCTCTTTCTTGTTGTCGAGCATTTGCAAATTTAGCAGCACTTCAACTCTCTTAGGGTCAATGGATATACCCTTCTCGGAGACAATGTACCTGAGAAACTTCCCTTTAGTGACCCTGAATATGCACTTCTTAGGGTTGAGGAATATTCTATACCGGTGACATCTCTCACAAATCTCGGCGAGGTGGGCGGAATGGTCACGCCTGTCCCGGGAAAAGATGGTCAAATCATCCATATAGATAATTATGCACTGGTTCACAAGGCCCTTGAATGAAATGTCCATGGCCTTCTGAAATATGGCCCCTGTGTTAATCAAGCCAAAGGGAATCCTCCGATATGCAAACATTCCCCACTTGGTGGTGAACGTTATTTTGTCTCTATCTTCAAACTTAACAATAACTTGGTTATAGCTGGAGTATCCATCCAAGAAAGACATCATTTGGGATCTGTTCACTATCTGCAACACCTCATCTAGTGAGGGGATAGGGTGATTATCTTTCTTGGAGGCTTTATTCAAATTTTGTAAATCCACGCAAAGGCAAATTTCACCCCTCTTCTTTCTCATAGGGACTAAGTTGTCAACCCACGTAGTATGCCGGATTGGAAAGATTATCCGGGCTGACAGTAGTTTTTCCATCTCTTGACAAATCAAAGGCTCGATCAGAGGGTTGATTGGCCATTACTTTTGCCGGAAAGGCTTAGCATCAAGTTTTAGTGGGATGGTATGAGTCATAATGGATGTGTCATATGTTTTCAAATCCTCATACCCCCACGCGATCATGTCTATGTATTCTCAGAGAACCGCGAGAATCTTCTCCTTCTCCTTAGGGGAGCAGGAGGTACCAATGTGTATCATCTTTTCTTCACTGGGCTGGCTGATGTTCACTTTCTCAAATTTTCCTCCCTCAGAGGAGGATGATATCTTTTCCCAGTATTGAGGGTCCAAGTCGAAGATACGTTCAAGCACGACCATCCCCTTCAGGATGGTGTTCGTAGGTAGGTCCATGATCCCATCATCTTCATCACCCTGTCCAGTGTCATCATGGTCTTGTTCCTCCACTATCTGGTCCTCAAAGACACCAACATTGGCCATGAAGGACAGGATATGTTGATCATCCTCAAAAACCTGAAAGTGGGTGACATTATCTATAATAGACGGGGTTGGGACAATCTCAATGAAAAATCTCCAGATTCATGAGCCAGCCATGGGCTCAAGTGTGCTGGCAGAAATAGTGAGGGCATCTGAGACATAATTATGTCGCCGGGGCATAAGATCGATGCCGAAGGCATCAAAATCCTCAATAAGACTCCATGCCCGATTGTAGTATGCAGCCAACCTCTTATCATGACATGTGTATTGACTCTGAACTTGTTTGAAAATCAACTCTGAATCACCTAGGGCCCGGAGGTGAGTGACTCCTTTCCTTAATGCAAATAGGAGTCCAAGGACCAAAGCCTCATACACTGTAATGTTGTTTGTGTAGTTTAACTGCAGCCTATAGGATGTGAGGAAGGATTTCCCTCGCGAGTTGATTAATTCTACTCCAGCCCCACAGCCTTGCTTGGACCGGGACCCATCGAACTTAAGGGTCCACAAATCGTCGCTTGTTGTCTGGCGCTAAGGAGATGGAGCAGGCTTTGGATTATTTTTAGGGAACTTAGGAGTGTCCTCCCACGTTGATGGTGTGTGGGTGAGGTCTGCCTCTGGAGGGATTTGGGGTTGAGATCCCCAGAGGAATGGCACTAAAGAAGTGCTTCCAATAGGGATACTGGGCTCCAGGGAATCATGTTCATGATCTTTGTTCTGGAGGGCATCAATGTGTCAGGTAGCGATGGAAAGACAAGCCTCACACTCTAGCTCTGAATTCTTCTGATAATGTACCTGGCACCAAGTGACCGACAAAAGTGTAGCGGGGATCGTCGTGGCACCCTAAGAGTTAACCTCAACCCTCAACTTTTCTTCTAGGTCTTGGGTTCTCTACAGAACTATGGGATCCTCTCCCGGGGTGAAATCAAACGTTAAAATTTCAAGGGGTTGGTACACCCCGGGAGAGGTTTCAAAGAATAAGACCTCGTTAACCCTCCTGACTTTGGTAAGGGTCTATTTCATCCGGGGCTCACTTTCAAGCCAGATCTTGTTTGATTCTCCTTCCTAGGGGAGCCATAAGTGGGAAAAGTCGGTCGAAAAGTATCCATTTAATAACTTAGACCAATTCTGACTTAATAACATCTCGTAAGTTTTTGGGATGTCCACCACTTGATTATTGATTATGTTGGCTATTCTGGGGTCCTGGATGAGCTGTATCCGGATGTTCTTCAATTTTCCCACCATTTTCATAGCATTTTTATCCAACTAGATTACTGCACCATTAGATGGGGTGGGTCAGAATCCAAGCTTTTGGCATATAGATAAGGGCATGATGTTGCCCGAAGCTCCAGAATCTACTAGGCAGTTGTGTATCTTTTTTCCTTGTATGTTCAGGCCTAGTATGAATAGGGGATCTTCATTATTTCCTTGGAAGATGGCCACATTGGCGTCCTGAAAAGAGACAGTCTTGGGTGGGCGGGCGACAGTTTCTGGGTTTCCCAAGAGTTTTAGAAGAGAATTCTTCTGCTCAGGACAGTTTAGAAAAACCTCCATCAAGGTCATGGAGGTGGTGGTTTGTTCTAACGCCTTCATAATTTTGAACCTTCCTCCTGGGAATTGGTGGCTTCCCTTGGGTAGGTACTTGGTTTGGTTAGAGCTAGAACCTTTTAGACGGATGAGCCGGTCAGTTGTACTATCCCAGGGAGGGGTGTCCTTGGGAGGTGTTGGCGTGTAAACTGGTCCTTTACCAACCTGGCTTCGAGTGTTGTAAGGAACCCATGGGTTGGTGAAGGAATTAGCCTCAAAGGCCAAAATTGACTCATCAAAGAGTCCTTGCAATTCACATTCTTCTTCATCTTCTCCGGCTGATCCGAAGAAGACAGTTTCATAGGTGAATGCACCGTGAGTTGGCTCTTATACAAGAGGTTTTGGGGGAGTAGGATCGGATGATTGTTGCCTGTCTAGCTAGGAAACCATGATGACCTTCTCCAGCGTAGCACAGTTTACCTCATTGTGGGAGTCTGTGTCATGCAATCTACACCAATTGGTCATGGGATAGAAGTCTGCGACTGGCGTGAAATGGGATGGTCCAGTGCCATTCTGATTGAAATTTTGGTTCGGAGGCAGACCTCTGGCATTTGCATTGATGTTCCATTTCTATTGATTGGGCCGAGGCCCGTTATTAAAATTTCTTCCTCCGACATTGTTGTTTCGTTGGCTGGAGAAAATATTCCCTCTCTAGGAATCAGAATTCTGGGATGCCTAGGACTCCGCCTTCAATTGACCCATGTCTATATTCAAAGTAGACAGCATTCGTCAAAGGGATTCAACTTCGGTAGTAACCTGAGTGTTTGCATCATAGTGTGACGGTTGTTGTAGTTGGTTCCCTAGGAAGGCAATGGTCTTTGCCATAGTCGAGGGTAGCAATCCTCTAGCCGCAGATGACTGGAAGAAGGGAACTCTAGACGGTTGTGTTTGAGGTTGTTGTGTTTGCTGCGACTAGTTCCAAGGGAAAGATTCTAGACCTAGTATTGTCTGAGTCTGTGATGGATATACGTACCGGGCCTGCTAGTCTATTAGCGGTAGCAGGGGAGTCATGGCCATCGCGAGGGCACCCATTGCCAGATTGAGGTTATATCCCTTGTCGTAAGGAGTTCCACTGGGGATCATGTTAAATGGGGTGCTCTACCCAATCCCGCCTGGGGATTTGTTGAGGCCACGGGACAGTTCTAAGGCTAGGTTATAAACTTTTTCCAAAGTATCCCGGTCACCTGGGATGGTAGTTCTCCAAAGGAGAGTGGCAACAAAGGGATCCATTGCATTGAGATAGATCTATATGGTCACTTCCACAAATGGGATGAAGGGACCCGTGCACCGCTTCAGGGTGCGTTGGAACTGATGATTGAATGTTGCGAGGGGTTCATTTGGTTCCTTCCTGATGGAAATGAACTAGTTGTGGGAACAAGCTGGGTCCACATGTATGCAAAAGGCAGCCAAGAAAGTGTCCTCCATGTCCTGCCAACTTTTGATGGAGTTGGAGGGAAGGTTAAGGTACCAGTTTAGTTCGTTCTATCTTAGGGACAGAGGGAACATCTGGGTCACAACGTCTTGATGTTGGACCCAGTGTCAGTTCATCGCATCTTTGTATGCCTGCAGATGCTCTTCTATGGTTTGTGAGCCTATGTGCTCATATCAGGGACAAATATTTTCAGGGTACGGAGGTAAATCGTTGGTTGCACCCAGAAAAGTTCCCATTAGGGAAATAGTATTTCCAAAATAAGCAGCCATTAGGGATTTGGATTTTGATTAGATTGAGCGTTAATTCCCAGGACTGTCTAGGGGGCTTGCGTATTATGTGTCATGCTTGATCCCCAAACAATGATGGTTGGTTTAAATTTTGGGGTCTGTTTCTTTCGAGCAGGAGGCTCGAGTTCGACAAACCTTTCGGGATCAGGGGCTGATCTAAGGATTATTTCAAATCTCACTGGGGAGAAAGACCCAATCCCATTGAAGGCTTGACTCCTACAACTATGGCTTGGGGAACCCTAGGGAGGTGTAAAATCAGAATCCTGAGAGGGGGACCAGTTCATGCCCTCCTTCTAACGCCAGTTTCTATTGACGGGACTTCATGACCGGGTCCGCCGACAGGGGTAAGGTGTCACCGGGTACTGGAGTTCCAGCCAACTTCGCCTATAAAGGTTATCTGAGAAAATGAGATTCCCTGAGCCTCCAAGCACGTGAGTGTTGAGTCTCAACAGTGCGGGGCTCGGTTGGGATATGTGACTATTTTTCGAGGAGGATAGTTGGTTGTCTTCAACTCATCAACTCTAAGGATTCAGGTGAGTGGGGTTTTCTCCAAGCACACTTTTACTTAACAAATAAACTTAAAAATATCTTGCAGAGTAAGAAAGATTTCATCTACCTACAGTTATGCTAAAAGTTCAAAACATCGACAATGCTCTAACACACTATACTAAATATCAAAGAAAAACACAACCATTAGCTTATATTTCATCAGTAGCAAAGAAAGGAGGTCATTAATCTACTTTAAGCATTAGAGAAAAGGATATGAAGCACATAAAGCATAAAATACCGTCAACCCAGAAGATAGAGTAACAACAACATCATTGAGAGAACCCTTCCTTCTTCATTAACATCCTTCCAACAAGCACTAGTGCATGGTACAAAGATGACTCCCAAGGAGCATTTAACTACTGAAAGCTTAAAACTATGGAGCATTGAGCTCTGCAACTAGGAAATGAGAAAACTCTTTTCTATTAACTGTGGACTGCAAAATCATCAATTTTTCCAACCCTTGGAATGAGTTCGGACTTATTATTTATAAACATCTTTCGATCTAACCCTAACCCTAACTTACTTTACACTTTACAATAAAATACATTATCCAATGGCTGGTACTACCTGCACCACTCTACAAAAGACCTCAAGATGGAAAAGGCCTGACATGTCAGAAGAATAAGACAAGAAAGATGGAGTGGAAGAATCAGCCTCAAGATGAGAGCCGAGAAGGAGAAAGAAGAAATCTGATCCCCTGGGGATCGAGGCTACATGCCTCATAAATGGGAAAGTGGCACCCTTTCTTTGATGCGCTAGGTGTATCTTTGAAGTAGCGCCTTGGGAAGACCATCTGTCATAAAAAATCTTGTCAAGCTGACGTGCCTTGTTATAGCTACCCACCCTCTGACACCTTTAATTACTGCCCTGAAAGTGACCGGTCGACATTGGGATCTGAGACATGGGTCACATAAAGAATTCAAAAATGAGGGATTTGGAACTCTAGGATCTAGGAACTTGCATTCCAAAAGAATAAAGAATACAAAATTTGGTGTCAGGCTAAGTTCTCCTAGATCCGGAGAACTTTATTGACTTATATTTTCTCCCAAGCTTCTAGCACATGGCTAATGCTTTCTTCATCTATGCTCCGAATGCTATCCCATCTACTACAGATAGCCTCCATTGTCTCCTCAACATCTCCATCCCTATTCTGGAATTCGTTCACCATCTTGATAGTGTCATGTGACCGAATCATAGTCTTTGACAACTGAGACAACCTGCCTTGATCAAAATCTCCACCCAGTGGATACAGGGATTCCATCCTTTCGTCAAACTTACTAAGGACATAGTCCTCCAGGGTACATGTTCTGGTGGTGAAGGGATCTACTTGTGATACCCCAACCATGAATGTTTTGAATAAATCCAAGGGATATTGGGCAGCAGTCAAATTCTCTTTTAAGGTCTTAACCAGTTCCTTGCAAACCTCAATTTTGAGGGCAAGTCTGGAGTACTGGACCTAGAGGGAATCATACGATTCTTCTCCCAAAATGCCAGATTCTATGGAAACCTCTTCTCCAATACTGCGGATCTCCTCCAACCCAGCCTTCCATTTTTCATATTTCTCTAAGTCTAACTCCCATACCTGAGCGGAGCTTCTTGCATGGCTAAGGGTGAGATCTACCTTGTAAAATTCTAGGAGGGACGCCGCCAGAAATTCTCTCATCACCATTATTTTCTCGGCTGCCCACCCGTCCACTGCTTGTGCCTTTCTCTTCATCATGCGCAGTGAGTCCACATCACCCTGTGCAAGTGGCAATCTGGAAGAAGGGGTCCCAAGGTGGACTTCGGCCAAGGGTCGTGTTAGTTCTGTCAGAAGTGCAAGGAGATTAGAATTTGTCTCTCTTTCCTCCTACAAGTTCTGCCTTTGTTTTGCATACTGGGCCTCTATACCCTTGGTAGCTTCTTTGAGAAAGTCACGTTCTCCTTGCTTGTCCCTTTTCCCCAGCTCAACCTCTGTTATACTATAATCTTCAGGCCTTACGGCCACTGCATCTATATTTTTCAGGGGTGTCATAGTGACCGCAACTATACTACCTGCTAGGTTAGTCCAGAGAGTATGGACCACCCATGCCCTCTTGGGCTTCTTTGTTTTGGCATTTTTGGCCATCATTTCGGCCAATAACAAGGGAGTGCCTGTAGGCACCGCCAGAGCTTTTCTTTTCTTTGTTTCCACCAACCATTAAGGCAGCTGGGGCAGCCTTGCTACCAATTCCTTCTCACTGAGATTCACTTCTGAATCTAGCAGCGCATTCCCTGAGTTTACATTTTCTTTTGGCTCCTTTTCATGTTCTTGTTCCGGTTGCTTTCTTGCTTCCTGCTCTCTTTCTATTTCCTGTCTCCCCTGGTGCCATCGGTAGGCTCTTCCCTTTCTTCTTTCAAGACCTCTTGCTCCATTATTTGCTGCCCTTCTTGGGCCTTACTAGCCTCATCTACTTCAACATTTTCTTGCTTCCTTGCGGCATCCTCCAGAGGTGGATGAGGTCGCTGGTCAAATTTTAACAAGGCGACAGCTTTCACGAGCTCACCGAAAGTGCTTCGGGGCACTTGGTCACCCAAAGTCTCCAAAGGTACCTAGAGTGTGATGGTTGGAGGTATGATTGTTCCCTGGGGTCTGGGTTCTCCTCCCATCAGGGGCTTATCTATAGGTTTCCTTGGCATATCAACGGTCCTTTGGGTCTGTGGTTCTTCCTGTTTGGGATCAGCATTTTCCTCCCAAGCCTCTTTCTCTAATACGTCCTTTTCTATGGGGAGTTCTTCTTCTACAGGGGCCTCCTTTTCTTGAGCCTCAATTTCTTCCACTGCAGTATTTACACCCTACCAGATCTCCAAAATCTCCTCCATCGAGAAGGTGTCATCGAAGTCATCATGTGGTAGAGAGGAGTCAGAGATATCTTCTAGTTCGGGAGAATTTGAACTTACATCTACCGGGGGCTTCTTGCGCATACCAAGAGGAGCAATTGGTATGGGGATCACTATTTTTTTCCTTTTCCTTACGAGAGAAGCCTTGGTGTCTAGAATATCAGAAGAATTTTCCTCAGTAAAATTCTACCTATTCATAATTACTGCCAATGACGGGGGTCCCGTTGAGCGAGCAAATGTCATTGGGGTGATTGGGAGGCCGACAGCCACCTGCATGCTAATTTGTTGGCTGGCCAATTTTTCCGCCTCCATCTGGTCATGTAGCATTTCCATTAGAAGCATGAGTATCTTAGGGGATGCCTTGGGCACTGGTACTCCCTCCTTTTCTTTTCCTTTACTCAGACTTGCTTCAACGAGCGCAGTGGACGAAGAAGGTCCGATGCCGGCTGAAGAAGGGATGGTCTTTTTGACCCTTGCCTTCTTGCGGGTGCTTTTGGGGCACACCCAGGAAAAATACTTGTGGCTTGCTTCTATGATGGGGTGGCATACCCCCTCAATTGTTAGATCCTCCGGAGTGGCCCAATCCACTGGAGGGAGGTCCAATTTGTCTAGCCCCTGTCCTTTGTACGCTGGATCCTCTAGCGGCCCGTCGTTGTTGAAACCTTTTGGGAAAGTTTGAAGGTCCAACGCCTCCATGAGCCCTTTGCTCATTTTTTTGTGCTGCTAAGCCCTCAGATCAAAGCTATCTTGGAAATCTTCCCAGAAATCTTTAATGTCATCTTCATGTGGGGGGATGCCCTAGGTAATGCGATGACAATCTTGTCACGGGGATCATAGTTCTTCCGAGCGTGGTTGAATTCAACCAGCCCCAATCCTTTTAACTCATTATCTTCCTCCCTGGCCGCGGCAAGGCTGCATGTGTAATCCCCACAAGAAAAGGGGATTGAGACATTAATGACCTTCTTCAATATGAAGAGGGCATGTAAATCCATCATCTATATGCAGAATTCTAAAAGAATAATCGTATCCTTGCAATACCGGGGAAGGAGGTAGGGCTTCCCGTTGAAGCCTATCACTTTGATGTATGTATGGCACTAGAATTGAATGAAATACTGGCCATAGGAATTGACCAGTGTCATTTCCACCTATGAGAGGTGGTACCCAGAATCTTGGGTAAGTGTAAGAATGTTGTGATAAATGAAGGCGTCATTTACCCGGCAAAATTTCTTGAAGCTGAGCTCCCACTGCAACTGGGGATAATGATCCCAAGGTGTGACCTGTCCTGAGCCATTCCTGAGTTCTCCAACTATTCCTAGTCCCTAAAAAGTCATCCTTTGCTGTGCCAATGCCCACAGCACATATGAGGTCATATAGAATTCTGAATTCTGGGCGACGGTCTTCATTTGTGTATCCACATGATTGGATATAATTTCCGCCCAGTTGAAAGTCTTGTTGTACATTGTTATGTAGTATAAGAAATAATACATCCGCACCAAGAATTCTCAAGCATGGGGCCATCCGAAGATCCTGCACAAAAATATTATGCCCGCTTGAATGGGCTCCTTGAAATCCCCACGTGGAATTTCCAATTTCATCCTTTTATAGTCTCGCTTTAGAGACTTCAACCAATGATTATTGAGGTGTTGCCGGGAAATGGTCTCGGCATCACCAAATTCCTTGAGTGAAGTGGCCCTGGTGATGACGGTGGACCCTTTGAATTGTGGAAATCCCAACCTGGAAACAAAGGTGGGGGCATCCAATGTGACGATGGTGGCGGGATATTGCAGCGGCTAGGGATCTGGAAGTAAAACTAAATGAGTGGCCACATTGTACAATGTCTCCAACTATCGGATAAGCTCGGGTGATTGTACTGAGCATGGAAAGTCCATAGCCTTGATGATGCAAGAGGCAGCTAGGCAAGTGGCAATTTTATCCCCCTATTCCTTTAACCTGTAAGTGGTCTGTATCAGACCCTGTAATTCGACCCAACTCCCAGGGTCCAGATCTATTATTTCACAAAGTTTGGAGTCTATTTTAGACCTTGCAACACCTCCATCCTTTGGATACTTGGAGGTTAATGACAGCTTCACCAACATTCTTTCCATCTTTGGTTTTGTGGCTGCCTGGGTGGAAGTAGTTGGTAATTTTGGGCTATCAGGAGGCGCAAAATCGTCCAACATCTTGAACAAGCTTAGCAACCACCTACAAGACCAGAAAATAGTTAGAACACATAAGGATATGAAAAACTAGGATATTTTCTACCGGACTACACCTGTCAATATAAATGTTAGCGCATATATATCCAAAAGTTCTCGAGTTTCTAGAAAAATGAACATGGCTTAAGCATTTTGGAATGTGCTGACATGGTGACCGAAAAAGTAGAGGACAAGGTTTCGCTGGGAGTCCAGAGTCTGAACAAATTGGCCGTTGCCAATGAGACTGACGACAAAGTCATACACTAGTTGACGTGTGCTGGCACGTGGGAAAATGGAAGGCGGCGTAAAGGTAGTTATAGTATTGATTAGGAAAAGTGGGCCAACACGGGGAAAAATTGAATGCCAGATTGGATGCATTTTAAATGGCATACGTCAGAAATTAATCCCGCCATTAATGCAATGAGACAGAGGAGAGAGAAAGCTACCATGGTTCGAACCAGCAAGGTGCCGACTTTGAACCGTGGTGACCTTGTCTTGTTGAGCTCTATCCCGTTGGGTTGAAATTCATGACAGAGCATGAAGAACTCACAAACTCTGAGGGATACACACAACACATATATACAAAATATACACAAGACATATAGGAGGGCCGAGGGCCAAAGTGTATATACATAAGATTACAGAAAACATACACCATATACATCAATTTATACCAAAAACAAGACGTAGAGCAGCTACCCTAAAACAAAGATAGAATGTATAGACATTTACATAATATACAATATCCTACACCTACACAGAGGGCGGACAACCCTCTAGCAAAGCCAACCCACTAACAGTAGGCAAACCAGACGACAAAGATGCAAAGCATAAATAGACACAAAATGAAGCAAAAATGAAAAATGAAACACAGCAACACAAAACAAAAGCAGAAAATGAAGGAAAGAACCAGAAACACCAACTTGGAATCCAAAGAACGGAAAAGGGAAGAAACACTAGACCGCTCTGCAACAGCTTTTGCCTCCAACGCCTAGAATAACTACCAAAAATCAAATCATTGTTACCCACTAAGATCAGAGAAGCTTGCACTTAACTCGCACTCAAATCGCCTATGAATCACTCTGAAAACTCTAAGTGTTTTAATCATGGTAACTATGAAAATGATAGGTAAATCTTATTTATACCCGAGGTAAAAGCAAGTTACCTTCCCTCCACAAACTTCAGAATAGGCAAACCTCTAGATTCTAGGCCCAGGGATTCCGAACGACCATGTCTTCTTACAAGAATAAGACATCATGGCAGAGAATCCCGGAGTCCAAAATCTAGCTTCTAGAAAAGAAACGACCAACTTCGGGACCAGGTCCCGGAGACACGAAGGACAAAAACACAAAACAACACCAACACTGAGGGAAATAAAACCCGGTAGAAGGAAACAAAAGAAGTAAAGGCAAAGAAAACAAGGCAAGAGCCAAAAGAAAAACAAAAGGGACCCAATATTTTGCACACAAAATGTAGGGACGGGGATGCAAGGCATAATAGTTGCCTCACAACCCAACAATGCTGGTGCATTTTTCAGAATACCAGCTAGGATTTTGCTCATCAAAGATGTGCGAGCATATATACACTGCAAGAGAGCAGAAATATGAGACATGGAAGTTGAGAAATCTTTCAAGAAGCTTTGCAATGGTGATGGCACTATCAAGGAAGAACATAAGCACATTGAGGTAAAAGGGCTCACAAATGCCCTATGGTTCTCGAAGGGGTTCAAGACCGAATGGATTCAATTAGTACTGAGCAAGATACATGACCAAAAATTATGGCTGGATGAGCCAAAACTGATAACCAGGGATGTTATACATGCTGTTACCGGCTATCCCATAACCGATAAGGTAAAGGTACTAAAGCACCCACCTAAAGTTGAAATTGAGAAGAATACAGGAGCAACATGGAATGGAAGAGGACTAAATGTATCCACCATCATCGATGATGAATTAAAATTTGGAGCATGTGTCTTAGGATACAGTTTATTTTAAGCTAACAGGATGAAAACTATTGCATCTAGAGCAGTGGATACAACATACAAGATTGTCAAGAAGGGACTGCAGTTGGATCTGTCAGAACTTCTACTAAGACAACTGGATGAGAACATGAAGACAATAAGGACTGCAAAGTCCAACTCATGTAAGTTGGTTCACTCATCATGTGCATATTTTTCTATTTTCAAGAATCTTTCCCATCCATTGGAAATGTCAAATGGGACACTTCAAGACCAGTGATCATACAGATTAGTGAGTTCATCAAATCACTAGAAGACAATTTTGAATCAGTCATGGATGAATACTTTGCTGGATTCAAAGATAGAATGTAGAAATGACTAAGAATTCCAGAATAGTTAACATAAAATTTCAAGATTGACATTTGTTTTATGGTAGACACTGACTACACCTACATCAAGCCAGTTGTACTGAGGAAAGCATGGCTAGATCCAATTGATTATGAGGTGAACATAGACCAAGCATCAAATGCTATTGAGGCATTGATAAATTAACCACTGGAAAAATCACATCCCAAGTTTGGAACTTATGAAGAATCCAAAGAAAGGATTAAAACTGGCTTAGTTGTGAAGAAGATTGATAGGAAGAAAGACAAGATGGTTAAGAACTTGAAGAAAAATCTATCGGTGAATGAAAAGGAAACTAAACAGAAAGAAGAAACTAAGGGTCAGTCACCCATTGGTGAAGATGAGGAGGAAAGTGACTCAGAGCCCACAGAGTCAGATACACCACTACCTCTACTAGCAAAGAAACCTAGGACTACTGCTACATCCAGAACTAGGAGTCAGACAACAAAGGATGCTAGTTCTTCACCGATCAAGAAAGGTCAATTAAGGACCTACAAAAGAAAACCTCAAACCAAACAGACCAAAGAACTAAAGAGAAGGAAATTAATCCTCACCAAGGAAGATATAGAAGATACTCAACAAGATGAATTTGTCCAAAAATAAAAGAGTAAGATTCCTGAAACTATTGATGAGGTATGTGCTTCAATTATCAAATCAAGAATAGTAAATGATAGAAAGATTAAGAAATGGCTAACATTGGATCCCGAGGATAAAAATAAAATTAAAGAGGAAATTATCAAAATGATGTGTATATTTAAATATCTTCCAATACAATTAGCACATAAAATTTCAAAAGAACTTCAGGATAGATTATCTGCAAGATAGACATTTGCATTACACTCTTAGAAAGAGATTAGGGAAAGAGACCTAGTTTTTGTCATGTCTCCCGAATCTAAAATGGAGGAAATTGAAGAAGTGATGAAATAAAACTCCTCTAGGTTCTCACAAAAGTTAAGATCCTATCAAGTACTTCAGGGAAATCTACTTGAACTAGACAGGAAGAGAGGCTAAATGGAGAAAGATACTTGATATGCCTAAAAAGGATACAAGTCCTGAGCCACAAATAGCTCTTACCAAAAATGAACATAACAAAGATGATCAGGCTAAACAGAGCCCCGAACATACTATTATCACTGATGAAGATGTCAATGAAAAATTATTGAACACAAAAGGCAACAAGGATATGGACGTTGCAGATGAAACATGATCGGGCAATACAATTATTGATATTATTGGAGGAGATCCTGCAGATGAGATACAGAAAGATGAAGATGTCACTATTGTCAAGGACCAAACCGACGAACAGGACACTACAATAGATTTAGCATAAGTAGACACACAAGGACAGATACCACTGTTGATACAAGCTATCAACATTATCTCAAAAATGAAGAAGCTACCTAAGAAAGAAACAAGCATACCCGAGAATAAGGGTAATGATGAACAAAAAGACACATCTAAAGAAAACAAGGATACAACCAATGAATAGGTAGTCATCGGTGGAGAACAAAATGATGGAGATAACACCGAAAAAGATGCACAAAATAAAGATACAGATGAAGTGCAAAAAGAGAAAGGTGAACAAGATAAGATAGTTGATACCACACCTAAGGACACCAAAGGCAAAGTTGTAGATACACTAAAGGTAGATAAGGAGACATCCTTAGAAAACCGATAGACAAACATTGAGCAGCAAGAAAAAGGTACAACACCACAAAATCCATCAAGTAGCACATCATACCAAGCAGAGAAGCTAGGTATGGTTTTACATACAAGTGCATCATAAAAGAAGAAGAAGAAAGACAAGAAGAATAAGTTGGAGGTCACACCTGATGAGATCATAGAAATACCAAAGTGTGATCCAACTACTTTATATTTTGAATCACTCCAAGAATATGGAGAAATATGTCAAAGGAAATCTCTACAAGAAAAGCTTAAAAAGCACCACAGAGACTCCTTAGTACAGGAGACGAAAAGGGATATCTTAAACCAGATAGTTCCCAATGTTAGAGTAATAGTCTATCGGGGTTACTAATTTAAATCATTATGATCTAATTAGTAACTTCCCTATTCACTCTAGTTTGCTTAAGCTAATCTTAGGTAGTTTCTATTTCTGTTAGTTTCCCTTTTTAGGGCTTCGACATCCTTTATAAGGACTGTCCGCTTTGTAATTCTTAAGGAGATTGTAATTTCATTATTTTTGTTAATAGAAAATCATTTCTTGCAACATATTTTTTCAGTCTCTGGCCTATCGGCCGCCATAGCTCCTGTTTCTTCTATCTTCTGTCTTCATTCTCGTAGCAGTTTTGCATGCAGGGTTCTTGGGTAGATTGATGTTCATCAATTTCAACACCCAACATTGATGTTGATCAAAATACCCCCATTCTGGATCACCTTTCCATTCCCAATGACACCATCACAATATAGAATGTGGATGCATAAAAGGCTATTAAGGAATAAGCATAACAAAAGTTCCAATTCAAATTGACAGAAGAGATCAGCCAAAAAGTTGCAGAAAATAAGGTAAAGCTTTCAAAACTAAAAAATGAATTAGATCCAATCATTACTGAAGTTGTTTCCTTAATTCAAAAGCTATGCACTTTGGAGAAATTCACAAAGGATAACAATGATAAGATTGCAAAGATCAATTCTGATCTAAATGCAAGTGCTCAAAGTCTAACCACAGATGGAAGTGCAATCAAATTGCACTATGAGAAGATAATTGAAATCAAACAGTTAAGACAAGAAATTTGGGAAGCAAAATCACAATTCAGAGAAGAGGTTACCGAGCTACAAGCTCAACTTTTGATGAACCTCACACTTTTGCAACATCACATAAGTTTGGCAAGACAACTAATTGCCACCCCCGAGATGTCTGTAGAAGACAGCATCTACGACATGCATGCTAGGATCACATTAGAGCATATGGCTCTTAAGCATTTAAAGGAGAAATGGGAGAAGATGATGGAGGAAATGAAGACCTCTCACTCTCATATTTTTTATAAGCTATAGGTATACACCTTTTCCCTTACTATCAAAAAAAGGGGGAAAAGGAAAATGATATGTACAGAGCATATAGAAAAAAAGGGGAAAAGGAAAATACAGCACAAAGGGAAAAGACAAAGTGAAAATGAAGAAATAATATAAATAAAAGTGTACATACACATATACTATAATATACTAACATATGCATAGGGGGAGTCTTGAAATGACTAAGTAATATACATGGTGTACATATTATAAACTTTGTTAGTATTTTGCACATATCAGTTTTTGATACTAATGTCAAAGGGGGAGATTGATGATATAAGTTTTGCCATTAGTATGCAAAGAGAAAATAGTTTCTATAAACCATCGGTTACAGTACACCAAAAGTAAGGTTTCAGTTTAGACCAAAGTTTCTACGTAAAGGGAAACCCGACGACATAAGTTTTGTAGTGTAAACTGAAAGTGCAACCCAAAGATAATACAGAGGAACCCAACAAGCGGGTTAAAATATAAACCGAAAGAGCAGAAACAAAGGAACCCGACAACAAAGGAACACCGAAAGACAGTCAAACTGATTTCAGAGAAAACTGAGCATCAGACACCGAAAGTCAGTTATATCCTGAGAAAAGTGGATCTGACTTCCACATCAGATAAAATAGTTATATTCTATATTTAGTGTTTTGATTTGTTTTAAAACCATTTCTTGAGGGAAAAGAAACATTATTTTAATTATTTTAATCAGTCTAAAACATGCAAACTAGGAGGTCAAGGTCAAGTTGTAAACCTTTTCTTATAGAGTTAGTTTTGTAATACGTGAAACTAAATTAGGTCAATCTATGTTATAAATAGATGTTGTAATCATTCATTTGATATGGATGAGAAGATGATTGTAGCCAATGAGAACATCTATGGATCAGACTGAGAGTTTCAAGAAGTAGAACAACAAAAGATAAATTTAGCTATCAAGAACCAAGAACCAAGGCTACCAAGCAACAGAGGTATTAATAAATCACATTAGGTGATACATTTGTACATGTAGACTTTAATGGATCTGTAATCAGCAATTGTAGATTGCATACACCCAGGTCAATGAGTATTTTTGTCTACATTCTAACAAGTGTAGCAAATAGAAGAAATCCTTTCAAGAAAGGTGGATTTGACAATCCTATTGTAAATCTCTTAACCAAGTGCACACTAAATAGTGTTGCTAAAGCTCTTAATAGAGTAGACCTTAACCAGTCTCCACATAATACTCCTAACATGGTAGGTCATCAGAAGTGATCAAATTGTAAACCTTAACCAAGCCCTTCCAATCTGCAGATAGTGAAGTTTTTGTGGGTGTCATCCCCACCATAGTTTTTACCTTCTATCAGGGGTTTTCTGCGTTACCATATCTTGTGTTATGTGTTATTACTTTCATGAATGTTTCTATGAATGTCTACATACAATTAAGATTATGAATTGATATCACATGCATAAAGAAAGAACATCATATATGATCGGTAAAGCAAAGATTTGATTGCATAAGGTTAAAGGTTAATTAACTAAAAAATTTAGAGGTATTGATTCACCCCTCCCCTCTTAGTACACACTTCCCATTATTTACAACAAAACCATCATTCACCTAGAGTAATTGTGGGGGAAGATCCAAACTTAAAGGAAGAAAACATGAATAAAATAATTGATAAGTGGATGAAGAAATGATATTTTAATAGGCAAGAATGTCAAATGAGGAAATACAAAATGTTGTGAGACAAGAACATCATATGGACAAAACAAAATGCGTGAATTTTTTTTTTATCAAATATATAACTCCATTAGGAAAAAGCCTACATAGAAGCATATATTAAATGAAAATAAAAAATCTTGATTGCGGGTGATCCCACAATAGTGGGTTACACTTTTTTGCCTAAATGGACATTGAAGTCTACATTTTGAAAAAACATCTAGATTCAGATGCATATTGTCGTTAAACCGTTTGAAATCGAAAGATGAAGTAAACTAGTCTTTTAGGATTTTCTGTCTAGATTCTAAATATATATTTTTCTTTTTTTTTTTGAATTGATTTGAATGTTTTTTTCTCCCACTAAAACTCCTATGTTGCTGAAAACGTCATTTTCAAAAAGTTACATTGACTTCATAGAGCATAACTATTTTTCTAAAATATATGTCAATGTGCTTCTTTTGAATTTGGATTTGTAACATCCATACGGAGGACATGCAATTGGTTTGACGATATTATCATGATTATTGCATATTTTATGAACGTTTGAAATAGAGTATAACCATAATTTTGACACACCTTGACTGCATAGCTTATAACTTGTTGTGTATTTATCGATATTCAAATTTTTTTTGATAGAAAGTAGACTCAAACTCAGAGGGCACTGTTATTTTTCAAAAAAAAAAATATCTTTTCTACTATTTTTCATTGAATGTCAAACTTGGAGGTTTATATTCGATAAAAACCTACATTTGATGCACGTCAAAAAATATAGACCTAATTAATTCAAAAATTGTCAAATCTATATTCATTAGAAAGCTCGTTTAGAGTACTTGTGTAATGCAAAAGGAAGTCTCCCTATTCTTCCATTTGAGCCCCGCACTTGAGCCCTGAAGCCATGAAAACTGCAGATTTTTGTTAGGCTCTACAAATGGCCTCTAATCAGAGGGTTTCAATAGAAAGTGGTTTTTATATAAAGTAGTTTCGATCAAAACTAATTAGTTTCGATCGAAACTACTTTCTATCGAAAGTAATTGAGTTAAATTTCCATATTCAAGTACTTTCAATAGAAATTACTTTCCCTAGAAAGTACTTTCTATCAAAAGTCCCTACTTTCTATCGAAAGTACTTTCTAAATCCGTCTACTTTGCAAATTTCAGGAGGAATTTCTTCCTCCAAAAAAGTGTAACCCACTATTTTGGGTTCACCCTTGCAGGATTAAGGACTAGTTATCATCATCTAAGAGATGAAATTGGTAAATGGATGATACCTAAAGATGAGTGATAAAATAGTGTCTATCTTGTAACATGCAAGTGCTAGATATAGAATGACACATAGTCATGGAATGTTCAATTTGTGACAAAATTTCTACCAACCATGAGGACATCTTAAAAATTGAAAATTGAAATACTTTTATTTGAGAAGGAAAGGCTAAATAAAAATACAAAACTTTTTGATCAAAATGTATAGTTGAAAAGTAGACATAAAGAGACAAACAATTGCAAATACTTTGGAGTGATTTGGATGACCATGTGTCATTCATTGGTCCTATAGACTACTTTGATCTGATGGACATTAATAAAATATTTCATTCATTCATTAAACCACACTTATGCACAAGGATCACAACTTGGATTCACATCAAGAGACTTGCCAAAACTTACAGTTTTCAAAGAGATGTACTCCTTGAAACATGTTCCCTTACACTAACATACACACATTGAACATTAATAGAAAATTGAATTGTTTTCTAGCAACATTGGACTCCTAGTTTGTTGCTTTTATTAAAAAAAAACACTAGACTCCTACTTTGATGTAATCATGATAATTCAATATCAATGTCTACTTAGAGCCTCTACATATTTTTTCAGCCTTATTTGAGTTCCTTCTCCTTAACTCATACTAGTGTTTAGGGTAGGTCCCCACGTGGCTGCTTGGCTTATTGTACATAAATTTTGTCACACTTCTATGAATCATTCCATTCAAGGTTTCTCAAGAATGAGGCCTCAAATATCGATCCATAGCTCTCTAGTCATGGATGTGTAAAAATGTAAAATGAAGGCCCTCAGATTGACCTAGTTGTGTCTATTGCAAATACACCATGAAATGAGAGATTTGAATGCATGAAAATGAAATCTAATGTAAATGATAACAATGCATATTAGTCTATGAAAGGAAATATGAATGCAAATCTAATCTATGGAAATAAACATGATTCTAATCTACATGAGGAGCCATGAATTTTGTCACACTTCTATGAATCATTCCATTCAAGGTTGCTCAAGAATGAAGCCTCAAATATCGATCCATAACTCTCTAGTCATGGATGTGTAAAAATGTAAAATGAAGGCCCTCAAATTGACCTAGTTGTGTCTATTGCAAATACACCATGAAACGAGAGATTCGAATGCATGAAAA
>MU225667.1:1007337-1031813 GCA_018584345.1 Thuja plicata
AAAATGAAATCTAATCTAAATGATAACAATGCATATTAGTCTATGAAAGGAAATATGAATGCAAATCTAATCTATGGAAATAAACATGATTCTAATCTACATGAGGAGCCATGAATGCAAGAATAAATAAAACAAGAAGAGAGCTTGAGTGCTCAAATTCTCTTCCAAAATTGCTCTCCAAACCTGCAACATAACAATACTAAAAACTCTAATATGAAAATGAGAAGGAGAGGTCTCCTTTTAAAGGAAAGTGAACGATTGAGATTAAGAGGCAAAAATCAAAGGCTACGATTAAGAGGCAAAAACCCACCACTTAGAAAGATGTGAGGAAAAAGAGATTTTATTTATTTTTTCATTTAATTTATTTCCTTTTTCAACAAATAAAGTGCTTTAAGTGGGGATTTTTATTTATTTAATTAAAAGAGAGGTTTTCTTTCAATTAAATAAATTAGAAGAATTTTGTTTAATTAAATGGAAGGAATTTAATTTAATTAAATAAGAGGAATTTAATTAAAAGGGAGATTAAATCTTTTAATTAAATAAGAGGAATTTTATTTAATTAAAAGAGAGATTAAATATTTTAATTAGATAAAAATCATCAAACCTTAGGAAATATTGAAATAATTGAATAATTGAATTAATTACAATTTGATCAAGGAAATTAATTTGAATTGAAAATATTTCAAAGCATTGATTCAGAAATTTGATAAATTTATAAAATAATAAATGGGGCCCAAAGTCTAGACGACCATTTTAGGGTGCATACAACACTAACATACACACATTGAACATTAATAGAACATTGAATTGTTTTCTAGCAACATTGGACTCTTAGTTTGTTGCTTTTATTAATAAAAAAACACTAGACTCCTACTTTGACGTAATCATGATAATTCAATATCAATGTCTACTTAGAGCCTCTACATATTTTTTCAGCCTTATTTGAGTTCCTTCTACTTAACTCATACTAGTGTTTAGGGTAGGTCCCCACGTGGCTGCTTGGCTTATTTTGGCTAGTAGCAATTGCTCAATTTTCTTAACATAATTTGTGGAGTTGGTGGCTCCATGATTAGAAAACTTTGTGCTTATTTTTTAGCATCCATCATAAATAGTATATTCAAATAAAATTATTAATAATAATTTTGTAGATTAAGTTAAGAGAAAAAATAGGAAGCAAAAAAAAGAGGGAAAACAATTTGTGGAGCTATGTGTGATTTTTCTTAATAAAGGAAAGTCCCCTTGCAACTACTTAACTTATTTTGGCTAGCAGCCACTGCTTAACTTTTTAAGGAGCAATTTGTAGAGCTAGTGACCACATGGATATTTGATTTGGTTTCTTATTTTATCTTGGGTTGTTTGAATAAAATTAGTAATAATATTTTTTGCACAATAGCTACTCCACTTAAATAGGAAAATATTTTAATTTATCCTTTTCCCATGATTGAAAATTTGTGTGGGAACATTCCAACTCCTTAAATTAAAGAAGAAAATACACTTAAGTAGATACATGGAGACATGGCATAAGAACTTTTGTTGATTAACTGATGAATATCTGATGGAGATGATGAAGACCGAGTGATACCGAGTATCATGATTGTAGAAATGGTTAGATCGGTTGTTGTTTTTTCATTGATGTCAAGTAATTGATTAATTGATTTTTATTATGTTACCATATCTTAAGGGGAGAAGCTAAATGGGTGACAAATACATATCAGAAAATGATGAAGTAATGATGATATAGTTGTTTTCTACTATATATTTGATGTTATCAAATCGGTAATTTTGATTGATCAAGTCAAGAACTACAATGAATTAAGTTATGACTGAAAGAGTTACCTTACCGAGCTAGACTAATTCAGTTGGTAGAATGTTATGTGAGTCAGTTACAATTATCGAGCACTGAGCACCGAAGACAAGTTAGACACCGACTAGTGAATGAAGTCAGTTACCGAGTTGCAAAGAAATTTTTACCTGATATTAAATGATGATAAGATCGAATTTAATGCGAAGCGATGATGAGCTGGATGAGGAAATGAATTAATGAAATTTTTTATAAGATCTACGAATGGGAAAATTCAATGAAAAGATCTAAGGCAAAGATCAAGCGGTTAAACAAAATTATGAGAGTTCCAAGAAAAGTACAAGTTCTGAGGTAAAAGTGATATGGTTTACCGAGTTGTGAAATATGAAGAAGATGATCGAACGACTGAGTGCAAATGAAGGAAAATAAGATTAAGGAGATTAAGAGGCAAAAGTATGTTTACATAAAGAATGAGAAATACACAGAGAACAAGAGGGTGGCAAATTGAACAGAGAAGAAGCTAAAGAACAACATTTACCGAGAAGAATAGAGAAAAAGAGATTGAAGAATCTACAGTCTGAAAAACAAATCAATGGAGTATGTGATGCCAGTATTCAATTGAGCATAAAGGATCTGACACAACAAAAGGTAGCTGTTATATTTACAGAACAAAGTTTATTGTTTTTCATTAATATTTGTAATAGAGAAATCTCTTAACTGAGTGGATTTAACAGTCCTACTTGTAAAACCTAGACATAGGTGACATTCCAAAAGAATGTTTAAAGACCTTTATAAAGGCCACTCCTAATAGGGTGAATATCTTAACAGATCTGAGGTAAATCCCCTAACAAGGTCACATTTAGCAAATGTGTTTGTAATCTTTAACATGATAAGTTCTTAACTGAGCGTACTTTAAAAGGGTAAATTATTACTGTGGGTTACAATTCCCACAGAAGTTTTTCCCAAATTGGGTTTCCTCATTAAATCTTGTGTCTATCGAGTTAAATCTGGTGTTTACATGGTTAATCTAACGTTGCTAAGTTTGAATGATTAATTATATATGATATGTAATGTTTCTTATGTTATTGAGTTATTTGGTGAATTTATTATTTACTATATTCAGTATTATCGAGTGAATCAATGAGTTCAGTTTTAAGTTTTTAAGTTTTGATTTGTCTTATTCACCTCCTCTCGGTGGCACCAACAATTGGTATCAGAGCTAAGTTACTCTGAAGTGATAAGTTTAAAAGGACTTGAGTCAAGATCTAAAGATTTATAAGAGGGAAGCACCAAAGTTGAATAGGGATCATTTCTCTACATGGAAAAGTAAAATGGGGTTGCATGTGTCTGGAGTAGGAGAGTATGGACTTCACTTTCTTGATAATGAATATGTAGCACCGAATACTACACCTATGACTATTAGTGATCAAAGACAGAAACAAGAACACACACAAGTCATGATTAAGATTGATTCTACACTTACCGACTAGGAATAGGATGAGCTTGATGGTTGTACTAGTTCGAAACAAATGTGGAATAAGCTTATTTTGACCTATGGTGGAGAACAACATGTTTAGAAAGCTAAAGCAGAAATCTTAAGAGGAAAATTTGACTCTATGAGGATGAAGGAAGGAGATAACATAATACAGTATAGTACAAGACTTAAGGAGACTATTAATTCTATCAAAGGAGCTAGTGGGATCATAAAAGAGGATGATATTACAAGAAAAATGTTGAGAACTTGGTACATGTATATGTTATACAAGAGCTAAGATCTATACTTGAGATGAATGTTTCACTGGATGCTACTATTGGTAAGTTGACTATATTTGAGATAAATGGTTTTGACAATAGTTTCCCTACTACTTCTAAGATTGAATATATATTTAAGTCTACTTTAAAGATTGGAAAGGCTAGGGAAGTTGCTGCTAAAGATGGATATTTGAGCAGTGCTAGTGAGAAATTTTATAGTTGCACTAAAGGAATTGAAGAGTTGTTTACTGAATGTGATGAGAATGAAAGATAATTTGAAGCTTTGTTGGCTAGAAGGCTACAAAGAGGCAAAGGATAATACTGAGGTAAGTTACCCTTGAAATGTTTTAATTGTGATAAAGTTGGTCACTTTGCATCTAATTGTCCAAAGAAAGATAAGGAACAAAGGAAAGATAATAGAGATAAGGACAAAAGAGAAAATAGATTCAGGAGATACAAAGACTACAAAAACAAAGGTAAGAAATCTTGTCATATTGCTAATGAAGGACTAAGTGATGATGATTATTTTGATAGTGATGATGAAAAAGAAGTTGTTTATGTTTCTATAAAAGATGATTTTGATTAAGAAGAGCCTAGAGCCCTAATATCACAAGTAAGTAAGAATGAAACATGGATTATAGATAGTGGTTGTTCACATCACATGACTGGTGACACACTTAAATTTATTTCCTTGGAAAAGCATGATGAAGGTTATGTTAGATTTGGTAATGATGCTCCATATCCCGTGAAAGGAAAAGGATCTATAATTCTACTGAATAACACAAGATGTGATGATGTTTCTTGGGTTGAAGGATTAAAGTATAATTTGTTGAGTGTTGCACAGCTAAACAATACAGGTCACCGACTAGAATTTCAATATGGAAGGGTGAAAGTATTTGATGAGAAGGATAATATAATTTCTACTGGAGAACAATCTAAAGGTAATTTATTTTATCTTGATACTTCTATGAAGGGTTTCCTATTTGCTAAAGTTGAATATGTTTGGTAATGGCACAAAAGGCTTTGTCATGTTAATTTTGACAACTTAATAAAAGTGAGTAAGAAGAGTAGAGTAAGAGGACTACCGAGACTTGAAAAATTAGAGAATGCTATGTGTAGACAATGTCAGATGGGTAAGATGACTAAATCTAGTTTTGCAAGCAAGACTTATGATACACAAGGAATTTTATATTTAGTTCATATTGATTTATGTGGACCCATGAGGACTCAAAGTTATTATGGAGACAAATATTTTATTTTATTTGTCAATGATTATTCTAGAATGATGTTTGTAATATTTTTAAAAGAAAAATTTGATGCATTTCAAATTTTTAAGTGGTATAAGGCCCGATTTGAAAAAGACACTGGAAAAAAGATGAAATGTTTGAGATGTGACAGAGGAGGTGAGTTTACTTCTGATGAGTTTACATTGTTTTGTAATGAGAATGGAATTAAGAGAGTGTTGTTAGCACTAAGGACACCACAATAGAATGGGATTTTTAAGAGAAGAAATAGATCTATTGTTGATTGTGCTAGGACACTGATGATTGAAAAAGGAGTTTCACAGAACTTTTGGAGGGAAGTTGTGAGTAATTTTGTTTATACGTTGAACTGAGTACAAATGAAGAAAGGTACCAACAAGACACCTTATGAAATCTAGTATGAACACAAACCTAATGTTAGCTACTTTAAAATTTTTGGGAGAAAATGCTATATTTTGGAAGATTCTAGAGAAGGAAAGTTTGATTCAAAAGGAGAAGAAGGGATATTCGAAAAGGAATAAAGCTTACAAATGTTTAAATAAGGTTACTAAAAAAATGGTGGAAAGTGCAAATGTAAGAATTGACAAATTTTCAGAAAGGTATGATGAGGATAGTAGGAAGTAACCTAAATAATATGATAAGTTTGTATATGTACAACATCATTCCCCTGATACCTTACCGAGAACACCTACCAAGGAGGAAGATGAACAAGGAGTTCCACAACTTAATTTTGATATTGAAGAACCAAGGGTTACCGAGATTATTTTGGAAAAGTATGTGAGAAGGTACCATTCCCCAAGAAAGATTATTGGAAATAAGTACGCTAGAGTGATGACTAGAAGCAAGGTAAGAGATAATAGATGTTTGATATCTACATTTGATCCAAAGAAAGTTAAGGATGCACTAGATAATGAATATTGGATGAAAGCAATGAAAGAAGAGTATGATCAATTTGAGAAGAACAAGACATGGACATTAGTACCCCGGCCCAAAGACAAAAATGTTATTGGTAATAAATGGATTTTCAAAAACAAAATGGATGAGCATGAAGAAGTTATCAGAAATAAAGCTAGATTTGTTTTCAAAGGTTATGCATAAGAAGAAGGAATGGACTATGGAGAGACTTTTTCACCTATTTCTAGATTGGAAGGAGTTAGAATACTTCTAGTATATGCTGCTTACAAAGGATTCAAGGTATATCAGATGGATGTTAAGTCTGCATTTCTTAATGGGATACTTGAAGAAGAATCATAAATTGAGAAACCTAAAGGAATAATTGAGAACACAAACAAGAACAAGGTATGTAAGTTACATAAAGTTTTATATGGTTTAAAACAAGCATCTTGAGCATGGTATGAGAGATTACACTCTTATCTAATCAAAATAGGATTTCAAAGAACAAGTGATAACAGTAATGTTTACTTGAAATGTGATAGTGATAATAAAGTTTTGATTGCTGAAATCTTTTTTGATGATATTATTTTTCGAGGCAATGACACTTTATGTAAAGGATTTGTTTATGAAATGAGAAAAGAGTTTGAAATATCAATGATTGGAGAGATTAAGTTCTTTCTAGGTCTACAGATACAACAAGTTATTAGAGGAATCTATATTACAAAAGAAAAGTATATCAAAGAGATTCTTAAAACTTTTGGTATGGAATATTTCAAACCTGTTGGAACACCCATGGTTACTGGATGCAAATTATCTAAAGAGGATGACTCTTTACTGATCCATGATTGGTAAATTGTCGTATTTTGTTCACAGTAGACTTGATATCGCACATGTTGTTGGAATTCTTGCAAGATTTTCTTCTAATCCAAAGGAAACACTTATGCCTGTACTAAAAAAAATTTTGAGATACCTGAAAGGAACATAAGAGTTTGGTTTATTATACAGAAAAGGAGGTACTTTTCATCTACAAGTCTACACTGATGCAAATTAGGCTAGAAATGTTGATGACACAAAAAGTACTAGTGGAGGTGCATTTTTTCTAGGTGAAAGATTGGTTACATGTTTGAGCAAGAAACAAAGTTGTATTTCACAGTCTACTGCCAAGGCTGAATATGTTGCTACTTCTATAAATTGTGCAAACATAGTATGGATTAAGCAATTAGTTTAAGGTATGCAAGAAGAGATTACAGATCTAATTACTATTTTTTTTGATAATACAAGTTCTATTAATATATCAAAGAACCCGGTTATACATTCAAAGACCAAGCACATTTCTATCAAGTATCAGTAATTGAGAGAACAAGTTCAAGAGAAGAATGTGAAATTGGAATATGTGAATTCAGAGGAACAATTGACTGATATCTTTACAAAGCCACTACCTAAAGATGCTTTTGAGTATCTTAGAGGTAAATTAGGGGCTCTTCCCCATATCCAATGTTCACTAGAGAGCATGAGGCATACTGCATCAATTCTATATTTCATTAGAATATCAATTTCTGAATTGATGTTAGTATGAAACACTTTAGGTGATTCCTGAAGTTGTGAGAAGATTTTTGTATGTAATGATTTATGAGTACATGTTAGGTATAATCCACTACTAGAATAAGTTTTCAGGGGTATTAATTTTTGGCATTGTTGTCAAAGAGGGAGAAGAATGAATTGATGACATTTATCTTAAGAGAAATATTGATATTGAGAGAATGAATTGCTAATATTTACTCATGAAGGAGATTCATAATGTATGTTACAGAAACAAAAGATTTATCCAAGAGGGAGATTCATATCAGAAACATCAAAGTGGAAACAAAAATATCAACTCAGAGGGAGTAGAGTTATGTCTTTGAGAGCTGCCATCATCAATTACTATAACATTATTATAGTGGTTTCCATCAATGTCAAAGAGGGAGATTCTTGATTAACTGATGAATATCTAATGGAGATGATGAAGACCAAGTGATACTGAGTATCATAATTGTAGAAATGGTTAGATCGGTTGTTGTTTTGTCATTGATGTCAAACAATTGATTAATTAATTTTATTATATTACCATATCTTAAGAGGAGAATTTAAATGTGTGACAAATGCAGATCAGAAAATGATGAAGTAATGATGATATAGTTGTTTTCCACTATATATTTGATGTTATCAAATCAGTACATTTGATTGATCAAGTTGGGAACTGTAATGAATTAAGTTATGAATGAAAGAGTTACTTTATCAAGCTAGACTGATCCAGTTGGTAAAATGTTATGTGAGTCGGTTACAGTTACCGAGCACTGAGCACTGAAGACAAGTTAGACACCGAGTAGTGAATGAAAATAGTTACCGAGTTGTAAAGCAAGTTTTACTAAGTACCGTATACTAATATTAAATGATGATAAGATCAAATTTAATGCGAAGCGATGATGAGATAGATGAGGAAATGAATTAAATGAAGTTTTTTACAAGATCTACGAATGGAAAATTCAATGAGAAGACCTAAGGAAAAGATCAAGTGGTTAAACATAATTATGAAAATTCCCATAAAAGTACAAGTTTCGAGGTAAAAGTGATATGGTTTAATGAGTTGTGAAATATGAAGAAGATGATCGAATGACTAAGCACAAATGAAGGAAAATCAAATTAAGGAGATTAAGAGGTAAAAGTATGTCTATATAAAGAATTAGAAATACACAGAGAACAAGAGACCGACGAATTGAATAGAGAAGAAGAAGCTAAAGAACAACATTTACTGAGCAGAATAGAGAAAAAGAGATTGAAGAATCTACAGTCTGAGAAAGAGATCAATAGAGTATGTGATGTCAGTATTCAATTGAGCATGAAGGATTTGACATAAGAAAAGGTAGTTGTTATATTTACAGATCAAATTTTAATGTTGCGTATTAATATTTGTAATAGAGAAATCACTTAACCAAGTGGATTTAACAATCCTATTTGTAAAACCTAGACTTAGGTGACATTCCAAAAGAGTGTTTAAAGACCTCTAATAAGGCCACTCCTAACAGGGTGAAGATCTTAACAGATCTGTGGTAAATCCCCTAACAAGGTCACATTTAGCAAATGTGTTTGTAATCTTTAACAAGATAAGTTCTTAACCAAGCGTACTTCAAAAGGGTACATTTTTATTGTGGGTTATAATTTCCATAGAGGTTTTTCCCAAATTGGGTTTCCTCATTAAATCTTGTGCCTACTGAGTTAAATCTGGTGTTTACATGGTTAATCTGATTTTTCTAAGTTTGAATTATTGATTTACATATATGAGATGTATTGCTGCTTATGTTATTAAGTTATTTGGAGAATTGGTTATTTATTGTATTCTGTATTACAGAGTGAATTAGTGAGTTCAATTTTAAGTGTTTAAGTTTTTATTTGTCTGATTCACCCCCTCTCAGTGGAACCAACAACTTTATCATGGAATACTCAATGTATGCCGACATTTGCACCAACCATGATGACATCTTGAAAATTGATAATTTAAACAATTTCATTTGAGAAGGCAAGGCTAAGTAAAGTTGCAAACTTCTTGATCAAAATTTATCGTTGAAATTCAGAGATAAAGAGGTAACTATTGTAAAGACTTTGGAATGACCATGTTCTATTCATTGTCCCAGAGACTGATTTGACCTTATGTACATTATTAAAATATTTCATTCATTCATTAAACCACATTTCTGCACAAGAATCACAACTTGGATTCACATCAAGAGACTTTCCAAAACTTATACTTTACATATAACATTAATAGAAAATTGAATTGTTTGCTAAGAACATTGGACTCTGAGTTTGCTTCTTTTATTAATAAACAAATAACACTAGTATCCTACTTTTACATAATCATGATAATTCAATATTGATGTCTTCCTAGAACCTCTACATTTTCCAAAACCTTCTTTGAGTTCCTTCTACTCGACTCATACTATTGTTTACAGTAGGTCCCCATGCAACTACTTAGTTTATTTTGGCTAATAACGATTGCTCAATTTTATTAGCAATAATTTGTGGAGTTGGTAATCAAATGATTATTAAATTTTGGCTTTATTTCTTAGCAGCCATCATAAATAACATGTTTAAATAAAATCATTAATAATAAATTTTGTAAATAAAATTAGAAAAATTAGAAGACAAACAAAAAAAGGGAAATCAATTTGTGGAGCCATGTGTGACTTTTATCAATAAGGGCGGGTCCCCATGTAGCCGCTTAGGGTGGGGCCACATGAGGGGGATTAAGCTTCTATTTTTTAGGAAGAGGAGGTCTCATGGAGTCAACAGATGCATTGAGACATGGGGTAAGTAGTTGTTTCTTATTCCAACCCCCCGCCCCCTCAAAAGCTTATTTTCATAATAATAATAAAAATCGCATGAGAACACTTCAACTACTTAAATTTAAACAAAAATTGTACTTAAATAGAATCAACTAAGTGAACTTAAGTTAGGAATGCTTGTGCAAGCATGTGCTCAATTATACATAAGAATATTGTTGATTTTGTGCACAATTAATTTATGCAACATATCCAAATATGCCTAATGCAAGAAATCTACAAGTTCTAACTGCTAAGCATGAAATGCATGAATGAGTCCCAACAATGAAGACTAATTAGATAGCTATGTACAATGAAAACATCTCAAAAGAGAGAAATAGGAGAGAAACCATATAGAAAAACCTCATTTCTAAAAAGAAGAGATATATTAGAACTCAACAACCTTCAATAAAGATCTTTTTTCTATTTATGGACTCTCTCAAGCTCTTTGTACCCTTTACCTTGGTCAATGCAGTTCAATTATTTACTCAAACAATAATTTGGAATATTGTTTTTTTTAGAGTTATTTCATTACTGACACTCCCCATGCCATGCAAATATTTGTCTTTAACTAAACAGTGGTTTTCTTTGTAGTGTGAACGAGTAGGTACTGTACCTTCTTCCTATGAACATGGTCACTCACTTGGTGATGTTTCTTTGTGAAATAGTATATCTGCTTCAACTTGGTTAGCCCATTTTTTTTATCAATTACCTCGACACTTGGCATACTTTTAGGACATCATTAACACACAAGCCATCAAATATCAATTCAGAAATAAGAACCTTAGCCCATGGAACATGTCATAGGACCCTGCCACACAACACTTGGGTTACAACAATTATGTTTAAGAGCGTTTAATGTTGGTTGATGAAGAATTGTTGAATTGAGATCATGTGGATGTGTTACTATATTATTGAAAATAAAAGAGTTGCTCCAATATCTACTACCATTATTATTTCAATAATATTTTTACCATTTATTTTCTACTAATATTATTGAGCATGTTTCTCTACCCAACAGGATGATATAATTTGCAATTTGTAGAAAAAGATTTGAATCATTTTGATCTGTCTTCCCATTTATCTGAAAGTCTTTCTCAGGTATTATAGTTGCATAAATGGTCATTCAATTCTAGAGATGCATATCATGTCACTTGATGATGGTGGCATATATGATCATTCAATTCTAGAGCTACATGTCATGCTACTTGATGATGGATCATAGTGTGATCTAAAACATTACTAAGAATTACTAAAAAATTACATCCAAAATCACTCAATCTATATAGCATGGACTGGAAATATTATGTATCTAAGTTTTGTCTAGTTTAGGCATAAAGATATATGCAAACAGATTCCAATGCACTCAGCTTTAGCCATCAAATATCAATTCAGAAATAAGAACCTTAGAAATATCAATTCAGAAATTTGAAGCCCTACCAATGGTTCAAAACCCTAATGCACAGTATGATGGAGGAGGAGGAGGTAAGATTCCCTCGAACCATTAGGTGTTAGGCGTAATTCTCCGATGACCATGGTAATTGATAACTAGAAAGCTAGATTAAAAGACACCGCCATTTTCTTGGCAGCTCTGGATATTGATTCTATTTTTTCTAGGAGTTTTTTGAATGAATGGATGCATATGATCTGGATTAATAAACTCGGTTTCCATTATTATTTATGTTGAATGATACAAAAGGGTATGTTTCTATTTTTCTTTACAAGCCTTAATTCTCAAAAAGAGGTTATTAAAAAACAATTTTGGAATATTGGCTCTTCCTAATTTTGAGCCATTAGTTGGTCACCTGAGGCCAACCAAGATGAAGTTTTGGCTCTTTCTAGCCCTAGATGGATTTTTGTACACAACATTCCTCCATTTTTTGTGGAATCTAGTACCCCAAGCTCTTGAACCCTTGGGTAGGGTTATTAAAATGGATGAAACAACTTCTTTGTTGTCTCATTTAGATGCTAGGGTTTTAATAACCCTCAATCATGAGTAAGATATTCCCAGTGAACTAAATATAGATTTGGAGTATGAGGTTTTTTCATGCCCTATTTCTTATCTTGGTGGTGCCAATGCATATTTTCTGTACAGGAGAGAGGGTCATCTACTATAGAATTGTCCTCTGTTATCTAAAAGACCCAAAATTCAAAACCCTAATTTGAATTACTAGGATCCTTCCTTGAACGAAGAACATAACCCCAATACTGATAATGGTGTACATAAACAATATGCCAAGCCACAACCCTCAACCTCTCAAAATAGGGTTGATGGTGATTCCCTCATTGAGGAGTTAGATTCTCTGAAAAACTTAGTTATTCAGAAGCATAGATCCCATCGAGATGGGGGTGGGGTTGATACCTTTCCCTAGACTGAAACCAATATGGCTCCCTATGTGATATCCAATCCCGATTTAGGTGGAGATGGGGTAGCAGTAGACCTAAGCACAAAGTTTTAAACACTCAACAATTAGCTATTCAAAAGATTAAAAGAATGACTAATATAACATATAATGGTAGACATAGAGATGAAGTACTTAAAAAAGAGATATTTTCTGTGGATTGTAACATATGGAATTATCCTTGGACAATTCCCCTCCTTGCAAGGATGGGGAAGAGGCTAATAAAAATAAATAGTATACTTATCAACAGCGACCTGATGACCCCTGGGGGTGGGAACTCTCTTGGGGACCAAAAGGTTTGCTCTCTATCTTCAGAATTTTAAAGTAAGGAGGCTCTTTCCTTCCTCAAATATTCTTATGAATCTGATAATGCACTATCCAATTTCTCCTTGGAGGTCATTCCTGCAGCTAGCTCCCCTCCTAGGTTTCACCTTGCCTCGATTGATATCCTAAATGATAGTGGTAAGAGCATCGGCCTCATCCCTAACTTTGGAGAAGAGGATTTGTGCAAGATTAAGGAGGATGGTGCGCCCATGGTGGATTGTGAGGAAGGTTTTATCAAAGTAGGGGCTAGTAATGGAAGTGATCCTTTAATGGAGG
The DNA here is from genome assembly GCA_018584345.1 of Thuja plicata. NCBI lineage: Eukaryota > Viridiplantae > Streptophyta > Pinopsida > Cupressales > Cupressaceae > Thuja > Thuja plicata. The sequence continues at coordinate 1,020,407 of MU225667.1, forward strand.
ATAAAGATAATTTTGTATCCAAGAGAACTAGGAAAAGAAAAGGCATCTAAGCCTAGAAAGATCCTCAACCCTCTAGTTGGAATTGAGTTGCCTCCTAATTTAAATATTAAGAGGAAGAGGGGGAGACCAAGTGACCCCTCCTTTGACAAAAAGAATTATAAGGTGCACCCCAAGAGGCATCTTCCTAAGTGTTTTAGAAATTTTATGCAGTCCAAGGACGCCTCTTAACCACCTTATATGAATATTAATCTTGCTTCTTGGAATGTGAGGGGCCTTGAGTCCCAAGATAGAAAATATGTTGTGAAAACATTCTTGAGGATGGTTAACAACATTGATGTTCTCATAATTCAAGAAACGAAAGTTGTACAAGTCAACCCAAATGTGAATATGAAATGCATTTGGAAGGATGTTGTTTACTATAGTACTAATCATTCTAAAGGAAAAGGAGGGGCAACCATATTAGTAGGAACTAAATGGGATAATTTTGTGGATAGGTGGGGGAGCTCTCCATGTAGTAGAGTGGTTTGGATCATCTTGAAAGTTAAAGATGTGCAGTTTGGAATATGCTTTGTTTATGCCTCTAATGACTACCGAGAAAGGGTTGAGCTATGGAAGTGGATGTTTGAATTAGATGGTATTCTGTGGGTTCTTGGTGGAGATTTTAATATGGTAGAAAGGCCCCAAGACAAATAAGGGTGATCCAGATTTGAATGGAAAGGAGAGGAAAACTTCTTCTATAATAGATAGGCTCACAGATCCTCTAACAGGAAAAAATCCAATTTTCTTGGTATCTAGTTCACTTGGTGTAACTTTCAGCAAGGGGAAAGAGAATGTATTATAGATAAGATATATTTTATGCCAACCAAGAGGTGTTTAGATTCAAGAAGGATGTCTTTGGTTTTGATGTACAGGTGGTTCCATACACACTATCAGACCACCATCCAATATTTAAGGTTGTTATTTCTATTATTGACCCTTCCCCCTCTCTCTAGAGCAATACAGACTCATTTTCATGTAATACTAAACTACTAGAGGAGGAGGGGGTTATGTGTGTAGTTAGGATCATTAGATCCTTCAATTTGGGAGTAGATAATTGGAGCAGTATTATAGGGAGGTGGAATCAGAATGTCCAAAGATAGAGGACTCTTTTCCAAATAGTAGGGAGGAAGAAAGCCAAAGATCTCAGGAAGCAAGAGACAGAGCTACATGTGAAACTGGCAATGGTTGAAGACTCATTGTAGAGGAACCCATCAAATATGAATTATTTGGAGGCTCTGACCAAAGCCAATGATTCCTTGAGAAGGATCCAAAATTTCAAGATCTAAGGGGCTAAGGTTAGATCTAGGATGAACTGGTTGTGTCATGGGGACAAAGGCTAAAAAATAGTTTTGCAAATTTTGAAGAGCAAGGAAGCTAAGGATAGGATTGATTGCATTTGGGATGAAGGGAAAATCCTAACTAGGCAGTCTGATATTCTCAAGGCTTTTGAGACATTCTACAAAAACTCAATCTCCTTGGAAGATGAAAAGAAGGGTAAGGAAAGAGCCAAGTTAATTATTCACAACATTCTTCCTTCCAAACTCAGTAAGGAAGATGTTGAGGCCCTTGATAAGGAAATTTGTGTGGACAAGATTTAGAATGTTACTCATGCCCTAACCAATGACAAGCCTCCTGGGCCAGATGGGGTGTCCATTAAGCTCTACAAGGAAAATATCAGTTGGATATATAGGAGATGACCTGCTACAAGTCTATAAGGAAGTCATTCATCAGAATTTCATGGGAAATGATATCAATTCAAGCCTAATCAAGCTCATTCCTAAAGAAATGGATAGGTCATTAATTAGGAGTTGGAGACCCGTTACATTACTTAATGTATCTTACAAGATTTTAGCAAAGGTCCTTACTAAAAGACTGGAGAATATCCTTCCCAATGTAATCAATCCTACCTAGACAGGATTTGTTAAGGGAAGGTACATCTTGGAGAACCCAATCATGTGTTGGGACGCCATGAATCGGGCCAAGGAGATGAATCAGAAATCATATATGTTTCTTATAGACTGTGAGAAAGCTTGTGTCTGAATTGAATAGAGTTTCCTAATAATGATGCTCGAAAGCTTAGGATTTCCTAATATTTTCTGCAATATGGTGCAAACATTAATGAAGGATTCTAGGGCACATGTAGAAGTTAATGGGAGAGGATCAGAACACTTTGAGTTGACCAGATCTATTAGGAAAGGATGCCCTCTTACCCCTATACTATTTTTTATTGTTGCAGATGCTATGTTCTATCTCTTAAGAGATCCATCTCTCTCTCTCCAAAAGTGAGTGGTGTATCTTTTCCAAATGGTGATGAGCTCTCCAATATTTAATTTCTAGATGATACTTCTATCCTTATTGAGTTGGAAGAAGAGAATATTTATGGTTTAATGGGTAAACTGAAGCTATTTTTTCATTCGTCAGCAACCAAAGTCTCCTCGCCCAAATTCATTTTGCTTGGTTGGGAGGAAACCCCCACTCCATGGATCAACAAGTAATCTTTATCTTGGGGTGGGCCTAGACATCAAGTGAGGTATCTTGGCATTCCTTTTTCCATTAATCCCAATTTGAATGACATGTGCGATTGGGTGGAGACTAAGGTGGAGAAAAAACTAGGGAAACGATTAAGATATACCTCTCATTGGTTGGTAGATTCCAGGCATGTCAGAAGGTATTGTCTTCATACATTATTTACTATTCCTCAGCTTGGTTGTTCAATCATTACCAGTTTAAATTTATCCAAAAAAAGATCAGGGAGTTATTTTGGTTAGATGGGAAATGTAATATGAAAAGGCATCTTGTTAAGTGGCAATGGTGTTCCATGAGTAAGCAGAGGGGAGGGTTGAGTTTGAAGGATTTGAGAACGCGTGGTATTGCACTTGCTACCAAGTAGATTTTTAAGGCTCTGGTGGGGGAAGAGCCATGGAAAGTGTTAGTTAGGCACAACATTTCTAGGGTTGTTCCTATCAAAGGGCCTTCTTGGAAAGGCCTTCACCTGAGTGATTTAATTGTTGGGCATTTCTCAATAAAGGTGCAAGGATCAGATGTGTTTAAATCCATATGGAAATGTTGGGACTATGTGAGGTCATTCATTACTTCTAATGGTCTCATTGCCTCTGACAATATGTTGTGCAGTGAGAAATCTATCAGGTGGAGCCTACAGCATGGGGATAAAAGGATTGCCTAGTTATAAGAGTGCTCGACCAAAGCATGGACTGCCCTTGGTATTAAATCAATATAGGATATTATCCTGAATAGATCCCTAATTTCTTGGCAATATTTGGAACAAAAATTCTCTATCCTCCCTACTTAGTGGAGGACTTACTCTATGCTTAGGGATGCCTATTTCCCCGTATCCCTCCCTAGAACATGTTCCTTTGATTACTCCATATTTCTATCCTACAAATAGAACGATGGGTCACCAATTTTAAATATTAAAGCTAAAACTATTTATGACTCATCAGCGGATAATGATTCTATATGCTCCCATGTTAACAAATGTTGGAACCTCAAATTGGAATCTTCTATTTGTATAAATGCTTTGAAAGTGTATGGACTAGATTGGTAGAGACAAACAAAAGATGGTTTTTGTGGCGCCTAATCCTGCACATATTGTCGCTTTGTCTCCCCGATGGTAAGTCTACTCTTTCCTCTTCCTACAGAGTTCCTGAATCCACATTTCATGTTTTCTATAATTATTTATTTGCAAGAGAATTATGGTACTTGTTTTGGATTTCACTCAATGGGGTCATCAACATCAAGGATATTTTATTTGGGTTTATTCAGGGCCTTCGTAAATCTTTTAATATCTTTTGGTCTAGTTTTTTGTTAAATTATTCTGGCTTATTTGGAAATATAGGAATGACAACTTATTTAATGGCAGAGTTAGGCATCTTATTGAGTCTATGTGGAGGCTCATTTGTTCTAATATTGATTCACATGTCACAGTCACCATGAGGATGCATAGAAATAAATTTGAAGACCAACAATATGGAAAAACCAGTGTGTTGGTCTCCTTTTATGGTTTCAAAAACTAAGCTCTTAGAACCTTAACTTAGCGATTGGACATCTATGCTAAGTAGCTATCTGGCCATCGGCAAGGCTCATTTTTTGTCAACCCAGGGGTGTATACTTGAAATGGGTCAGAAAAGTATATGCACTAGAAATCCACTTGTAATCATACTACCTATAGATGAAAAGGAAATAATGTTGGAAATAAAGTGCATGGAAAGTAAATAGATGAAATACTTAACAACAACTACCATCTAAACTAAGCTCAAAAGATTAACAGAAATGAAGTCCATGAAAAATAGGAACTACTTTGTCTTCTTTGGTTGCAGGAACAGACACATGAAGGGATTTCTAGTGGCTGCAGGAATAGTCAACTGCCTGGACAACAACTAAGTATTGAATGAAAAACACCCGCTAAACACTAAGACTGGAATACTCACTAAGTGGGCCCCCTTAGTGAGTCTTCTCAAAACTCAACTAAATACTTGAAAACTTAGAACATCATCTTATTTCTTAAAAATGTTGTTACATACTAACATGGATTAAATTATCCTTCAATAAACTAAAAACTATAAATTATGTAGTTCTGACCTCCAGAGGGGTATCTAAACTATTTTTATAGAAAGGAAACTCCTATCTAATCCTAACTAACAACAAGTCCACTCCCAAGATAATAGGAGGAAGTTGTTTATTACAACATGAAACAAGGAAAGGGATTTATGCTTCAAATGAGATTACAAAGGAGTCTAGAATAAAAAAATATCCCTAGATCTATTCTACTTCAGGTATGATCATTAAAGTTCCATTACTACTCTTTATGAGTTGTAGGTGATAAGTTGATGACTTCTTCAAGACTCATCATGTAGACTTTGTCTTCAACTAACTGGTTGTTTAATTTCCTTACTACAAGGCTTTTGACTACTACTCTACACTCATGCATTATGACATCAGAGTGCACAAAACATAGGCATATATATTTCACATTAGAATAAACATTTATCTATCCACATGCATAATTAATAAGAATATTTCACATAGAAAAAGGTTGTATACTAGCTTTCATCATTTAACCAAAAAGGAACCATGAAGATAAGTTTATAACCACCGTAACAGGTTTAGGAATTCTATCATAAAAGAGGTATTTAAACATTAGGAGTATCTAGGAACCCCTAAAAAAACCATCAAAACATGAAAGACGGACAAAAAAGAGCCATTAATTAGGCTCATCATTCCCTCGAACCAGATCTCTTGTTGGTCCTCTAGTAGGTACCCAATTCCTCATTTTTTTTTGCATCATGTAGTCTCCTGGGGTGGTTTGTCCTAAACCTTGTGTAGTTAGGCTCTAGTAAAATCCCTTTCTTCTCTCCAACCTGTCCCATCTGGCCTTTTGAGCTGCCTCATTAAAAGCATTCCCATATTGTCTGCAATTGGGAATTGACCACAATAACATAGGTGGTTTGAAGATAAGCGAAAGATAATTGTTTTGTGTTACCCTACCCAAGTGCACATACCAAGTGGCTCTTCGCATGACTTCATAGTAGTTTTGTAGGCAATGTGGTTCAAGTTATTTCAACTCTTCTAATATATTGTTCCATCTTTGTACAAGGTAACCCAAGACCATTTTTCCTTCATTGGGGCCCATTTATTCAAATCCCTGGTAGATCCCTTCCCTTCTGACCAATATTTGTGCTCTACAATCAGTCCCATATAAAAGATTTTTCCAATCATAGTAGACAATACTTGTATTCTTTTCTTTAGCTCTAAGAGGAAGAGGAATCCTAAGCTCTTCATCTCTGTGTTTTTTGAATTGGCACCCCCTATTGTTTCCATTTTGTATCCATGACATTAGGACCCTGAGATGAATGTCCCCTATGTAAAGTTGTGGTTCCAATTTGTATCATGTGGAACAACAAAATTGTGCAAGTAAAATTCAGAGAGTAATTTTTTGGTGGTTGTAGGAGAAGACTGATAGACATCATAAAACTCATGTGGATTTTCAAGGGATGCATTCAAATCGGAAATAATCCTTGACAACTTAAAGGAGAGATTGATTTATTTTAATTATAATGCATACAACCTTTTTGGTGACCTACATTCAAAGATTTATGGCACTAGTGTTATAACATTCTCCATTTTAGTTTTCAGTGCAACTATTTCTTCATCTTTATTTCCAATCTCCTCATCTTTTTTGTCGATTATTTCTTGCAATTTTAGATTCTCCTTAGTCCATTCATCTTCTCTTTATAACATGTCTTTATACAAATCTAAGGCTATAAATATCCATGAAAATACAGTGAGCCTATGCCTTACTACCTAAATCTTTCTCTAAACTGTGTCCTCTTCTTCTTTTCTAGCTGGTGCTTGTTCTACCATATGCTCAACTGCCATCAAAAGTCCATCTAAACCTTCCAATCATATATCATCTTGAGGTTGGACTGGATCATGAACTTCCATCAGAGGGTTGTCATGTTGCTCTTATGAGGAAGAAAACTAAGGACTCTCCTTGGGAGGTCTAGGAGAATGGTTAAAAATTATTCTCTCTTCTTCACTTGGGTTAGTGTGTACATATTCAAATGATTCTGTGTGTATGTTGGCCCTAACCTCCTTTGGTGAAACTATTTTCCTAGGCTTCCCTCATAGCCTATAAATTATTCTCTGTTGTGTCTCATTAGCTTCCCTAGAGGTTTTAGCCTATTTTTGTCTCTTGGAAAGTTTGTCATCAGTGGATTTAGTTTAACCCTTTCCTTCTACTTTTCTTTTTTAGGACTAGGGTTTTTTTGCTCCAAGTTTTGCTTCTTTATCTTTTCTCCTAAACCCTCTATTTTCTTAGCTTTTCCTTTTTCCCTTTTCATAGAAGCCCTAGTTCTTATTGGGGTTTCAAGTGACTTATTAATGTTAGGGCTTGTTGATGAACTACAATTCTTGCTAGAAGAGGAGTCACAAGAATTGTTTTGCTTGTAGGAGAACCTGCAGTAGGGACCACCCTAGAGGTTGAAGCACCTGGGATAAATCTAATAGTTTCTCTCTTTGTGCTAACCTTATGGGTCAAAGGTCGACCAACAAGCCCTAAATTAATTGCATTAAACTCTCTAATTTTCACCAATTCATCTCATGTCATCTGAAATTGTCTCTTAAATACCTTTCAACAAGTTATTTGATTAAGCCATGGTGAGAAATGAAATTAGGCTTGCCTTTCTGAGTCTCAGTTTCCATGTTTGACAACAGGTTGTAGAGAATATTTGGAACATTCATCCGCCTTCCATGCCTTATGTAACTCAACAAATTGAAGTGCACCGAATGAAGATTTGAATGTTTGTCTTCACATGTAGGGTATTTGATCACAAACACCACAATTTGACTCCATTCTCTTGGCAGAGACAACCTCTTTAACCCTTTCTTGTCTACATTTAGTGGAGAGTCCTGAAGTCTTGTAAACTCAGCTCTAGCAGACCGAACATCTTTTGATTTGGGGTAATTTTTGTTGTGTACAGGAAACTATCATACTTCAACTATTCTTTCCTTGGTTGCAATTACTTTCAAGCCCTTAACCATTGCTTCACCATTTGAAAAGGTTTGATAAAAATTCTAATGCAATCATTTAGCTTCAGGAAGTAGTTAAGTCACCTGCATTGCATAAACCTTGGCTCACATGTTGGATCCTAAAGATTCATGGTGTGAACTGTAGGCTCGCTACATGTAGGTTGAACTCCCATAGCTCTATCTTTGTCTTGTATTCCTCAATTTTTTTGAAAAATATCTCAAAATATTTCTAAAAATGGAAAATTCTCTTTGAAACTATCAAGCTCTTAGAACACTTACAGACTCACTTCATACAACTTATTTAACCTTTTGTAATTACTTGCAAAAATTTTGCACTACTTCCAAGACAAAAACTCATCTGCTTTCTCTCTTTTAGCATAATTATGTCAATAAAATTCATTAAAGGTTGGACATACCAAAAGAACATCATTACTAGGGATGGCGGCAGAATTAGTTCCACAAGCAGGTTCAAAAATTTAAATAAGGGTCTTACCAATAACACACACAGTGTTTGTAAACTATCACTTCGGCTTAGGCTCATAAGATTTGGAATTAAAAAGTGAGATGTTGGCATGTAGTTTTAAAAAGTAGCGACTCAGATGATTTGACACATGTGTACCCTCCCCCCCCAAAAAAAGTTTGACAAGTGGCCACATGTCATTAAATTGTTGTAGGATATTTGGATGAAATTTACTATGTGAAACATGGATATGAATAAAGCCATAAATAAATAAACATATCTGAAGTAATAAATACACCTAATGCTAAGTACATACCTAGATTTTGTAATTAATGCAGGGTATCCACTCATTACTAAAGTTGGTTGCATGTTGAACTAGTAAACCAGGTAGAGAGTGAAATGAAATGGATGTGAAGTAATTGTGGAAGAGAAGTGGAGCGAGATGAAAAGGTGGTGCATTTATTAATGGAGAAGTGTACTTCCACAAAATAGGTGGGAATATTTATTATGATTGTATGCATTGAGTTGATTAGGCAGAAGGTGGGACAAGAAGTCCACTTTCTGTGGCTGAAGGAAGATCAAAACTATGAGTTGTAGTAAATTGTTGTAGGAACTCCTTAGAAGCTGGTTTTTATCAAGCTTTAACCAATGAACATTTACTAACAACTTGAATTGCATGGGATAAATTGTTTTAAGTTAGACATCTCCATTACGAAAAATGTCAGCAATTTCATATGGCCCTAACCATCTTGTCTGTAACTCGCCCATGTTGTCCTTGCATCTTGATTCATAGAGGAGTGTCGAATCACTTGGTTGAAACTTCTTCTCCCTGATGTACTTAGCATGCCATTTGATCATTTAGTTTTGCACTACTTCTATTTAATGTAGAGCTGATTTTCTTAATTCTTTTAGAGCATACAATTGCATGAGCCTTTCCTTTTGTGTTGCAGAGATATCCATGTCAAGCTTAAGAGTTGTTTTTAAGGTTTTATGATCAAACTCAATTGGCATCATGGTTTGTATACCATACAAAATTTCAAAAGGAGTGAAACCAGTTGTTGTTTTCCATGATGTCATATATGCCCATGCTACTTTAGGAAATCTAGTTGCCCAATCTTTCCTATGCACAACCATTGTCTTTGTGAGGATGACTTCTATTTCCCTATTTTTGATCTCAACTTGTATATTTTATTGGGGGTGATAGGGTTTTGACTTTCTATATTAAATATTATATTCATTCACCAAGGTTGTGATAAGTGTGGAAGTAAATTGAGCCCCTTGGTCTGTGACAATCTCTCTTGGAACTCCATAGTGTGTGAAAATCTCTTTATAGAGAAAATAAGAAACTTTGTTGTCCCTTGTATGCTTCATGACCTTAACTTAAACCCACTTAGTCACATAATCAGTGCAACTAAGACGTAAGACTTACCATTAGATGGAGGATCAATGGGTCCTACAAAATCTAGTCCCCACTTGTCAAATGGGGTTACTACCACTTGTGGATGTAATGAAATTTCCTCTAATCTGGTTGGTTTGCCCATTCTTTAACATATATCACACTTCCTTGAATATTTGGATACATCCTTGTGAAGGGTATGCCAATAGTACCAAGTATTCAGTATTTTAATTATTGTTCTTTTGACTACAAAATGCCCTCTACGTGGTTCATCATGGCATGCATGCAAAATTTCATGTCTCATCCTCTCTTACACACCTTCTCATCACCTGGTCTGGTCTAGTATAAAATAAGCATCCGGTTATCCATGAGAAATTAAAGCTCTTCTCAAAAAGTAACCTCTTGTCCTTTGGTGAAAAGTGAGAAGGAACTCAGTTTGCAACTAGATAATTTATACTATCGGCATACCAACATGTATGAATGATAATGGAGAGCATATTATCATCTGAAAATGAGTCATCAATGACTTGTGGATCATCCTTGGTTGTTAGTCTAGATAAGAAATCAGCTACCACATTTGCCCAGCTTGGTTTATCCACTATGGTAATATCAATCTCCTACATCAAAAACAACCATCTTGCTAACCTTGTTGTGATAGAAGGCTTGTTCATGAGGTATTTAACGATTGCATGATCTATATGAACAAATATTTGATAGTTAGTAATGTAATATATGAATTTATTGATTCAATAAATGATTGATAACATCTCTTTCTCTGTGATAATGTAGTTGAGTTTAGGTCTACAATTTTTTGTTGATGAAGTATATAGCAGTCCGCACAGTTGCTTCCATCTGCCTTGGAACTGCTCTAATAGCATAATTTGATGCATTTGTATGTACATAAAAAGGAATTTCCCAATTAGGTCCTCTAAGAATAGGTTCTTGAGTCAATGTTGTCTTTAAATCAGAAAATACTTTTTCACTTGGTGTCTATTGGAAGTCAACATCTTTGGTCAATAAATTATACAATGGTCCTACCATATTGCTAAAATCATTTATAAACCTTTTGTAATAGCCTGCATGTCCCAAGAAACTCCTAACATGTTTTTGCTTAACAGGGGTTGAAAGGTTGAGAATGACCTCAATCTTTGCAGGGTCAACTTGGATACCATCTTGTGAGATGTACTGACAGAGCACTACTCCTTCCTGCATCATCATGAAACACTTTTCACTATTCAAGGACAAATTATGATCTTCACACCTCTATAAAAAAATTTCAAGTTTCTCAAGGCTTCCTCATAAGTGGAACCATAAGCAGTAAAGTCATCCATATAGATTTCCATGCAGTCATGTGAGATGTCTAAAAATATATTGATGACTACTCTCTAAAATGTAGTTGGAGCATTGCACTATACAAATGGGAGTACAAAGTAGGCACAGGTACCCCAAGCATACGTAAATATTGTTGGAAAGTGACAATGCAAGCAATTGTTATTTTTTCATTGTTTTCAAACCTTAACTAGTGAGACTATTGTTATCTGTTTGAGTACCATATCTATTGTTGATGAAGAAGATTTAACAAGAAGACCAAGTGAACGGTTGAGTTAAGGCAAATAAAAGGGTACTTGATCAGTTGGCACTCTGGAAAAGTAATTAGTTTTTTATCTTTCAAAGACAGTTTTTCTGGGTATTCTGTGCCGAGCAAAGTTGTTCAATGTCGAGCACCAGTGAAATTGCCGAGTGGAAACAGTGATGTTGGCCAACTTACAATAATTAGATTAATGATGAGATTTGAGATCTCTGGCTGACTTAGTTAATTTTATTGGGATATGTAATATTAATTAAAGATTGATCCACATCATTTAATGTATGGGTAACCGTAATTAATGCATGGTTTCAAGATTTAATTAGAGACTACTTTGGAGAAGTAAATGTAATGTAAAAGATGGAATGATCCGTTGGAT
>MU225667.1:1038137-1052237 GCA_018584345.1 Thuja plicata
AATTTTATTGGGATATGTAATGTTAATTAAAGATTGATCCATGTCATTTAATGTATGGGTAATCGTAATTAATGCATGGTTTCAAGATTTAATTAGAGACTACTTTGGAGAAGTAAATGTAATGTAAAAGATGGAATGATCCATTGGATCTGACCTAACCTAAGATCTACAATCTTGTTTAAGCGGAAAAAGTTTTATCTGACCTAGACAAAGAGGTATATGATAACCTCAAGGGGTTATTATTGAGGATGTTGTAGTGTGCTGCTGAATGTGGAAGTACATGTGTGTAAGCAAGAGGATTGCATAGTTGATTTACTGTTTGGCATGATCTAGCAGAGAAGGCTAAATACAGAAGCAGAGAATTGCATGTGTGATTGCTTGACGGATTTCCAAGCAGATCAGAAGGTTGAAATGACAATGCAGGCTATCCAGTAAGTTAACATCGGAGCTATAATTGGATCTGAATTTGAAAAGTAAGTTGTATGTATCAGATCACAACTGCTTATTACTTTCTAACCATTGTATCAGTTAAATCCTTTAACAAGGTTGACCTAACAGTCATTTGTATAAATCCTCTAAAAAGGTGACATTCAAGTGGATTGTTCTAAGTCCTCTAACAAGGCCACTCCTGACAGGGTGATTAAATCCTTTAACCAGGTCACACCTAACAGTGTGTTAGTGTAACCTTTAACAGGGTTGGCTCCTCACAGAGCTCACTTCAGAAGAGTGAAAACTTGGTAGCATGTTACTGGTGTTTTTTCCCATATTGGGTTTCCACGTTAAATACTTGTGTCAACTTGTGTGAATGCTTATCGTTTGCTTTACTGTTATGGTTTTCTATTAGGATTTGGGATAGGTTGTGTTGACAATTGGGTAGGTCTAGGTGAGCTAGCATTTTGGTTAGGAGTCATTACTACTTGTTGTTGAGGTTGTGGAGGTGGCTACAGATAACTAGTGGACTGGTTTGGTCATTGCTCTCCTCTCCTCCATTGGGATGTATGTTGTCAATTCCCTTGAGATGGTTGTTAGCCTCCTTGAGGTTGCTGCTAATTCCCTTCTGTTTTTTGTCATTGAGATGACAAATTTCAATAATTGAGCCATGCTTTTTGAGGATTATTCCAAGGTTGAGGTGGATAAACTCCAAAATTTTAAGGATATTGAGGTTTTCATTGATTATTAGGAGCGTAAAAATTTGGGTAAGGACCACTAAAAGATAATGGGTCTGGTGGCATACCTTGTCTTGGAGCCCATGGCCTTCTTTGAGAAATATAGAATATTTTTTCATCATCTCCTTCAATTGGATTGAACTCTAGTGGAATTTTATTGCTATCAATGTTGGTCACCATCTTGCATTTCTAGTCTTTCTTCTTCCATCTCCGATGAGGGTAATATTCTACTATCATTGCCTCTACTTCCTCATGCTTCTTCTTGGCCTGAAGTGTGTCTAGCAAGGTAACCATATTGTTTATGATGTCTTTCTTGAAGTCTAACAACAAATGAGTGGTTTCCATCATTGAGACTCCATTGTTGGAAGATTTACCCATACTAGATTGGTAACCACTTCCTTTCTTGATAGATGCTTTGGAGTAATTCTAACATATCTTTTGGATATCATCCCAAGGAGCTTGAGTGACATCTCCTCCTCCCATAAAATCCAAGGGTTCTATACAACTTTCATTAATCCCCCCGAGGAAGAACAACTTTTGAGACTCCTCATTAAGTTCATGATGTGGAGACCCCTGCAGACTAAAAAGGAACCTTGTAATATAGTCTTCCAAATGATAATCTTCCTTTTGTTGCATCATAAAGATATCATCTCCCCTTATATCACCACCTCTACAATATTCTTTGTACTTTGCAAAGAATAGTGTTTTCGTAGCATCCCAACTATCAACAACATCCCTTCCTAGACTCATAAACCATCTAAATATTAATTCCTTCAAAGTAGTAGGAAACAACTTAAGCCTATGAGCATTTGTGGTGTATTCATAGCTCCTACATAGGATATCAAATTCAAATAAGAAAGTATTTGGGTCCTCTCTCACTAGACCATAGAATTTAGGAAGGACTAAAGCGGGAATGTTCGAGGTTATTGATATCATCCTGGTCAGTGATAAGGAATTAAAAAGTTGCATGGTTGGGCCTATTTTTTGCAACCATCCTTACTTGATAGAATCTCAAAGCAAGTGTATTGTCAAAAGAATTTTGCTCAATTGTGTTAATGTTTGGTAGGATCAGGAACTATCATACGCACATGTGTTGTTTGAGCTTCATGAAGTCATCATTTCCTTGAGCTTCATGAAGTCATCATTTCCTTATGTAGTTGATCCTATTCCTCGTTGTCTATTGTAACTTTTCTCTACTACCTGCGAAGGTTTGGTTGTTGGTTTTATTATTATCTGTATAGACCTTACTATGCCTTCATGATCGTGATCATCTAGTTGCCACCAATAGCTCACTCTCCATTGTGTTCCTCTTCATCGCGGAAGTCTATATTTCTTATTGGTTTGGTTGTCTTAGGGTTATAACAACACATTATTGTAACAGTCACTGACCATTGTTATGTCACTTGGTGCGCAAACATTACATAGTTATTGTATGTGATTTGTGAATCCTGTGCTTTGCATTCAGACGACAGAAAGGTTGTATTTGTCAAAATTTATTCATTCTTGTTACCATGTATTCCTTCACTTGGTTGGGTGTTAGATGATCATCGTGTATTCATCATTAATGACGAGAATTGTATACGCTGGTTGTTGAGTTACCTACAACACACTCACATTTCATTTATCTTGATCGAGAGTTAAAAGTCTTTATGATTGAAGCTCGTGTATGGAAGGATGGTGGAATTCAGAGAATTACAAGTCGATTCAATTGATCATCGTGTGGTGATTTTTCTATTCATAAGACAATGATAATTTTGGTTATGATTGTTTTTTTCTAGTGTAAATATGGGAGACAATATTGTATCTGTAACAGCAATCTTTATATCTCTCATTGTAACTGTATTTAGCGTTCATGGTGTATCCAGTTCAGACATTATTTATATATTTTGTGTGATCATTTTGTGAACCGATCTTTTTGCATTAAGAATCGGTGAAGATCTTAAGGTTTGCTATGTATCAAATCAACCTTGTGAAGCATTGTATGCAGGTCAAAGATTGTTTGAAGTGTATTGCTCTGTGATATAACACTCATTGTGTTACTATTGTGTGATTAGTTTGACATATGTTTTGTGATTCAAAAGAGAAGGATATATATATTGTGTAGATGTCTAATCCTATAAGGATATTCTACTAGTAGTTGTTATGTGATAACAGATTGTTGAAGAAGTCATTCTTCTGTATGAGCTTGCGAAGCTTTGTATTGAATCTCCTGATTTCCAATAAAGGAACTATTTTTTAGTGTGGCTGGGATTTTCCCTCAGGCTAGAGGGTTTTCCCAGGGTAAAATTTTTTGTCTTCTACTCTTATGTGTTTTGAGTTTTAGAATATTGTTTCTATTATTCTCCGGTTCTAAATTTAACATGGTATCAAAGCAAGGTTTAAAGAAAAGATCTAGAACTAGAACTCTTAAGCCTTGAAATATTCGTTGCTTGTCTCCTAGCAAATTTATTTCAGCTTCCAACAATGACGAATGGACTCAAAGTTGAAGACAGACTAGATGGTGCATCCAACTTTACTTCATGGAAATTTAGGGTCCTCATTGCTCTTGAAGAAAATGATCTTCTGAATTATGTGACTACTAATGTAGCTGAGCCAACAAATGATACTCAGAAAGCTCAATGAAGGAAGAATAATATTACAAGGAAGATCTTGATTGATTCTATTAAAGATAATCTTGTGCCTGTTATATCAATGTTGAATTCAGATAAAGAAATGTTTCAGACTCTAAAGAATGTGTATCAATTCAACAACACTAGTAGAGCTCTAGCCTTGAGATGCCAACTCCTACACATTAAAATGGCTCGAGGAGAATCTGTTGTATCTTTCTTCATGAAGATTAAATAATTGAAGGATCAACTCAATGTTATTGGAGAGTCAATTGAAGACAAATACCTAGTTATGCTAGCTATGATTTGTCCTCCCTCATTCTTGGGAATCTTTTATTCTAGGAATTAGTCGAAGAGATGAATTACTAAAATTTGATTGTCCGAGAACTGCTTGTATTCAAGAGGAATTCAGATTATATGCAAGAGGAAATGGTCATAAATCTCATTTTGAAGAAAATCATGTCCTTGATGCTCATTCATCTAGAAGGAAAGGAAGTGAATGGAGAAAAAGAAATTTTAGATTCAGATTCAGCTCCTGAATCGAAGAAGGATCTCTCCAAAATTCAATGTTTCAGATGTGACAAGTATGGTCACTTTGTCAGAGATTGTTTATCAAGACCAAAATATCAAGTTGTTGTTGCAAATGTTGAGAATGCTTCACCTCATAAAGAATCTTGTGACAATTCAGAGGGATTTTTTATTTTGAAGGATTACTATTCTGAAGTTTAGATGTCTTATTATAATCATGTGTTAAGTTTTGATGTAGTCGCTTTAAGAATGTATTAGGAATTTCAGCATAAAGTTAGATCCAAATAAAGTGTTTTTTAATTGGTTGATCACTTTAACATTTATTTGCTAGCATAGAAGGTTCATCTAGCTATCTATTGGTGGCATTGTGTAATAAAGGAAAGTTGTGAATGGCTCCATACTGCTATCTGAAGGTCTGTCATGCATTCTATCTTTCCTTGAGTTTCAAAATATGTTGAGTTTGTTTTCAGTCTTTATGGTTGTCAAACTTGCTAGGAAAAACAAGTCTTCTTGTTCTGAGCATTGTTAATGTACTCTATTGAGTCATTTTCCAGATTTGATTATGTGATTAAAGGTCAGCATTTGGCTCTCTGTTGTGTAATCTAATTTCTGTCAGCAGTGAACTAATTTGGAAATGCATATTTGTATATTTCAAACAAACCTCAAGCTTGCAAACTATTTATAAATAACTACTCATCATCTTCGATAAGGGAAGTTGGAAAAATTGATATATCGGGGGTACCATATTGCATTTTGTGTAGACTGAAATTAAGTTGGTTGGAGTAGATGAAAGTGTCAACCAATTTTGAGAGGAGGAAATTTGCAGTCCAATCTTCAACTCCAAGTTTGAACACCTTATAGTTGTTACTATCTCTGGTTTATTCAAGCAGTTCTCTGGGGCAACATAATCAGACTTATTGATGTAAAGTATGGCAAGGTTGTATCAAATTCTACTGAAGTATTGCAGGTCTCTTGGTGGACAATTTTTTGTATATTTATGTAGTTATCAATTCATTCTTTGAAATAGTAATTCTTGTTTTCTTTTAGCATTAGTCTAAATATCTCTCTTCGGGACATAGGTTGAGTCTATAACTAATCTCTCTAAAATGCTTTCAAAGATGGATCGAGAAGAAACAAGATAATGAGAGACTACGTGAGGAATTCAAGGAAGTAAGAGCTTTATGCGTCTTGTTAGAAAGTCTTGCAGGTTGTAGTATTAAAGAAACATGGGAACACTGCTTGCAGCCATGCGACTGAATTGATGGCACATAAAGGGTTGTAGATTTAATTGAGGCTATTATGTGCGAGTATTGAAGGTGCTTTGATTAAGTAAAAACAGGTTTTGAAAGGACCTGAAACCTTTTACAATAAAACAACGAAAGATAGAGTGTTGAGAGGACAAAAAAAATATTGTGAAGCACCACCAAACAAGTCAAAGGGAACTAACAATAGTCCCCACAAAGTGGAACAGAGACTAGATCAGGTAACTACAACAAAGGGTTGTCAAGATTTACATTTAAGCCCTTCCTTATGAGAACATAAATTCATATCAAAAGAAGGCTTGGAAGACTTTACTTTCTTTCCTTTAATGGTTGTCCATCCATCCTCCACCTTCTCAGCATCATTCTGCCAAGCCAAAGAATTAACAGTAGAACCAACAAAAACCTGAGAAACAAGGTTGGCCACACCAACATCCATAGTTGGGATAGGGACAACATCACCACCAATCCCCATTTCCCCCCTGGGGAAACATGGACAGTAGAACCCGCCGCACCAACAGGCAGGATAGCTGATCTAGAGACAACATCACCAGCGAGTATTGAAGGTGTTGTTTGAAGTCTAGAAATTTGATTGCTCTGCTTGGGTTGCACAATTTTCTACAAAAGAAAAATTAATAATGTTTCAAAAAAAATTAAGTGACTGATTTTAGTTACAAAGACTGAATCACCTAATCTGAGTGATTTCAAATGTCATTCTCAGAGGTTTCTTCATTTTCATCATGGTTGGAGGTTTGCTTCCTATCATAAGAGGACACAAATCATTGCTAAAGGTTATTCTCATTTTTGAGCCTACAGAAAGGGTGCACTGATCTTATTTAGATGATGAGAGATTGCATTCAAAGGGAGGAAGAACTTAATGCAACCTGTGAGGAAGTTATGTAGGCTAAAGAATGAAGACTCGGACCATCATGTGATCAGTTTCTTCTTAGAGGAGGAGATGACACTCAGAGGGAGTTCAATTCCAGAGAACTTCTTTGCAATCTCTGAGGCAACAAGGATCAAGAGGGAGTTTTCTGAAGAAGTGTATATGTCAACTAAATGAGTTGCAATTTTGCACGGTCAGGTGTTAAAGTATGCAGATAACAGAATTGCAGAACAAATCTAGATTTGACATTGGTAGCTCCGCAAATTTTTAGTATAGGGTGATCTAGGATGAGGTCAAGGAGCACAGTCCTGGATTTTAGCATGTCACAAGTTTTGGAGGTGTGTGTTGTAACCGTTCCTCTAATGCAAGCACTACAGACAACCTTGAATGAGGAGGCCAGGAGGCTGATGAAGTGCTTGAAGATTCACAGGGAGCTTAAGTGGGAGATGGAAAGTGCCAAATCCTTTGCAGAGGATCAACAAACTTGTATAGAAGTGTGATTGCTAAAGCTCCTTGTTTGGTTAAAAATTGGAGTCAATTGTAATTTATTGTGACAATCAAAGCTATGAGAATGCTACCCCTGTTGAGAGGGAGTCCTTGCAGAGAGGGTGTCTCAGCATTCAGTTGTTCTTATTATGGGTGTAATGCATTTTTCTCCGAGATGGAGAAAATTGAGGTGAAATCCCTTGTAATGAATTTTTCTCTGAGACAGAAATTTGAGTTGAAAGCCCTTGTATTGCATTTTTCTTTGAGATAGAGAAGTTTGAGGTGAAAGCCCTTGTTTCTCTTTCCACTCATGGGAGTAGTCATAGTGGACGTCATGTTGAGAGACTCCATGACAACATCATGTTGAGTGACTATGTGATGAGAGCTTGTGTTTATTCCACTCGTGATAGTAGCCATAGTGGATGTCATGTTGAGAGATTTCATGACAATGTCACGTTGAGTGACTCCAAGATGTGAGCTTGTGTTTATTTCACACATGGGAGTATCCATGGTGAACATCATGTTGAGAGAATCCATGATACTATCACATTGAGATAATCTATGATAAAGGTTTGCCTTTAACACACATGGGTGTAGCCATAGTGTTTATCATGTTGAGAGATTCCATGACATGAGAACTGTAAATGATATCTCCTTTGCTAAGAGGGAGTGTTAATGTTTGGTAGCATCAAGAGATATCATACATACTTGTATTGTTTGTGTTTCATGAATTCATAATTTCCTTGTGCAAATGATCATGTTCATCGTTGTTTGTGGTTACTTTTCTCTACTACCTGCGAAGGTTTAATTGTTGGTTTTATTATTATTTGTATAGACCTTACTATGCCTTCATGATCGTAATCATCTAGTTGTCATCGACAACTCACTCTCCACCGTGTTCCTCTCTTCATTGCGAAAGTCTACATTTCTTATTGGTTTGGTGTCTTAGGGTTGTAGTAGCGCATTGTTGTAACTGTCACTGACCATCATTATGTCACTTGGAGTGCAAGCATTACATAGTTATTGTATGTGATTTTTGAATCCTGTGCTTTGTATTCGGAAGACAGATGGTTGTATTTACGTCAAAATTTGTTCATTATAGTTACCATGTATTCCTTCACTTAATTGGGTGCCAAATGATCATCATGTATTCATCATTAATGACGAAAATTGTATGCGTTGGTTGTTGAGTTACCTACAACACACTCATATTTCAGTTATATTGATCAAGAGTTAAGTCTTTACGATTGAAGCCCGTATATGGAAGGATGGTGGAATTTAGAGAAATTGCAGGTCGATTCAAGTGATCGTGTGGTAAATTTTATGTTCATAAGACACTGATAATTTTGGTTATGATTATTTTTTTCTAGCATAAATTTGGGATAATATTGTATATGTACCAACAATATCTGTATCTCTCATTGTATTTCTATTTAGCGTTCATGGTGTATCTATTTTAGACATTATTTATATATTTTCTGTGTGATCATTTTGTGAACTGATCCTTTTGCATTAAGAATCGATGAAGATCTTAAGGCTTGTTGTGTATCAGATCAAGCTTGTGAAGCATTGTATACAGGTCAGAGATTGTTTGAGGTGTATTTCTTTGTGATATAACACTCGGTGTGTTACTATCGTGTGATCAATTTGATATATGGTATGTCATTCAAAAGAGAAGGATGTGTGTGTGTGTGTGTGTGTGTTGTAGATGTCTAATCTTATATGGGTATTGTACTAGCAATTGTTGTGTGATAACAGATTATTGAAGAATTCATTCTTTCGTATAAGCTTGCAAGCTTTGTATTGAATCTTCTAATTTCCAATAAAGGAACTATTTTTTAGTGTGGCTAGGTTTTTCCCTCAGATTGGAGGGTTTCCCCAAGATAAGATATTTTGTCTTCTATTCTTATGTGTTTTGAGTTTCAGAATATTGTTTCTATTATTTTTTGGTTCTAAATTTAACAAATTGGGTCTGCAGACGAAGGATTCTATAAATTGGCAAACAGAGTAGCATAAGGGTTTATCACTTGTTCTTCTTTAGGTTGATTGAAGAGCTCACCTAGCTGTTTAACAAGATAATAGTCATTGGGAAGAAATCTCCCTAGAGCATCTCTTCTTTCTCTATGCATGTGGTGTTAACACGGTAACAAAAGTGGGTCATTACTTAGGCAAAATGAAGGTTAAACTTAAAACAAAGTTTTGAGCTACTGAAAATAAACAACTACTAAAATGACTACAAAAGTCTCCTTAGTTTGACACCATCCCCGACAATGATGCCAAAAATATTGGTCTCCTTTAATGGTTTCAATAACCAACAAGCCCTTATAACCTTAACTTAGAGATTGTATATCTATGCTAAGTAGTTATCTGGCCATCAGGAAGGCTCATTTTCTGTCAACCTAAGAGCATATACTTGAAATGGGTTAGCAAAGTATATGCACTAGGAATCCACTTGTAGTCATACTACCTATAGCTGAAAAGGAAATAATGTTGGAAACTAAGTGTGTGGAAAGGAAATAGTTGAAACACTTAACAACAACTACCATCTAAACTAAGCTCAAAAGATTAACAAAAATGAAATCCATGACAAACAAACAAGAACTACTATGTCTGCTTTGGTTGCAGGAATAGACACAGGAAGGAGTTTTCAGTGGCTGCATGAACAATCAACTACTTTGACAACAACTAAGTATTGAATGGAAAACACCTACTAAACACTAAGACTGGAATACTCACTAAGTGGGCCCCCTTGGTGAGTCTTTTCAAAACTCAACTAAATACTTGCAAACTTAGAATATCATCTTATTTCTTCAAAATGTTGTTACATACTAGCATGGCTGAAACTGTTCTTCAATAAACTAAAAACTAGAAATTACAAGTCATAGTTCTAACCTCCTTAGGAGTAGTATTTGAACATTAATTATAGAAAGAAAACTCTTAACTAATCCTAACTAACAACAAGTCCACTCCCAAGACAATAGGAGGATGTTGTTTATTACAACATGAAACAAGGAAAGGGAGTTATGCTCCGAATGAGAAATAGTCAAAATTGTTTCTAGTACAAAGGAAATCTAGCATAACAAATATCCCTACATCTATTCTACTTCAAGTATGATCATTAAAGTTTCATTACTACTCTTTATGAGCTGTAAGTGATCGATTGCCTATTTCTTCAAGATTCATCATATAGCCTTTGTCTTCAACCAACTAGCTTTTATAACTTCCTTACTGCAAGACTTTTGACCGTTGCTCTACATTCTTGCATTATGACATTAGAGTGGACAAAACATAGGCACATATATTTCACATCAGAATAAACATTTCTCTATCCACATGCATAATTAATATGAATATTTCACATCGCAAAAGGTCATATACTAGCTTTATAACCACCATAACAGGTTTAGGAATTCCATCAAAAAGTCAGCATGAAACATCATAAACAAAGATATTTAAACCTTAAAAACCCCTAACAAAACCATCAAAACATGATAAACATGAAAGATAGACACAACAGAACCATTAATTAGGCTCATCAGAGTGTGTTTAGGTGGGAGATATCCCACAGCTTCACATGGAGGAGATCTAGTGAAGAGAGGTCCCCTTTTGAAATAGGCCTCCAAAATTTCATGGCAAAACTCCGGAAGAGAAGGATAGACAGCCCCTCCACTGATGCAGTTCCAATTGCAGTGGTGCTGTAATGTCCCCAAATTATAAGTATCCAAATTTTGCCCTAAATTACAATTGTTATCAAACAAGCAGGATTTATGAAATACCTTTCACTTTGATTGAAGCCGTAAATTACAAAATGTATAGTACTGTAAATCACTATATATATAATTCCGTCCTTCTCTTACGATTTGATTTCCTCTTCTTCTGATTTGATGATGTTCCCCCTTCGAAATGTTTGTTCGTCTATCTATTTACTTTGCCCAATCGGAAAGGGTGTCATAAGGGAGATGTGTATCATAAAATTATGCCTTTTCATTGGTTATGTTTTTGTCTTTAACAAATTGGCCAACATTCTTGTGAATGAAATCATTAAATGCCACCACCATGTTTGTTTATATTAATCATTTAAATCACTGTTCTATATTAATCGCTGTCTAATAAAATTAGTGCCGCCTTTTGTAATCGCTGCTTAAACTGATTACTTGATGTATGATAAATCACGGTTTATGCCAATATTATCGCTGCTGTCTTGATTGCGTTGCTGCATATTAGTATACAAATTGCTGCATATCAGATGAAATCAATATCTTTCCTTGGCACAATGTGAAGTCTTACAGAGTAAGACAATTTTCTAAATTAATTTGCTAATTACTTCATCTTTAGCCGTCCATTCTCTAATGAAATCGTATCTCATATATCTACTTGCAACTTCAATTGCTTTTTAAGATCGCTATGGTGCTGTGTATTATATCTGTCCCGATGGTGTCTTTAATATTCGGTATTATCGTCAAAAATTCTCCCTGTAAATGCCAATTGGCTCTTATGGTTCAATTCTGAGCTTATAAAGATTGTTGACTGTGTTGATTGTTGCTGATTAGATGTCGTCCTTCTGCAAATGCCGAGTTGATGGTTTTGTGCTGACCTTTACTATTTATATTCAGCGCTGGTTGTAATCCCTGTGTGCTATTCCATCCCCGTGATTATATATATACCTTTCTTTTCTAAAATCGTGCCCTTTGGAAGATGATGTATGATATTATTTTATTAATAATCGATATTATATTATTTATTCATTTTATTGTAATATTATTTTATTTTATTTCGATCGGTAAAAGGCTGAAGCTAAAGTATTATAAATTACAGCCCTGGTTTAAAAGAGCGACGTCAAAAGAGCAACGGGAGGAAAGAATCAGGTATAGAAAACCGTCAATGCTCACAAACAGCTAGAATACAAATGATAATCTATAGTACTAATCAGGTTGAAAAATAGGTGCACTCCACACAAGGAATGACCCAAGTCGTAGATAAATCTTATCACACCTTTGGCCCTCTTGATCCAACCGAAATATCTGTTTCATACAGCTAACCATTAAGAGATGATTTACAGCACATCTATAGTTTTTAATGGGCATTAAATATGTATGAGATTAGCTTTGGTTAATAAAAGCTAGTTAGCCAATTATCCAAACAAAAGAAACCCCAAAATCTTGAACATCATCAAAAGACCAATCCAAGCTTCCAAGGAGAACAAAGGATGCCTCCCCAAGCCACCAGCCCATTAGAATTTTGTGATTTTGAGGACACACCAGCCTCATCAGTAATTCGATTTGCAAGACCATTCATACATATTGTACATGCAAGATTAGATTCAATCGACAAGGAGACAAAGATAGAGGTAATACATTGTCCCCCCAAAATGATCCCAAACCACCATTAATACAGGATTTAGATAGTTTAGATTGATGGAGCAAAATATGATCAATGAAGACTGTAGGCACCAACCTCCTGATGAGGCCACACACGTCAAGGGCCAGTTGGCCCCTCACATACCAACTAGAGATTATCAGCACTTTCCAAGGGAGGGGCTTCCTCCCCTAGAATTTGAGGACTTCTTAGAGTCGTTATGTGAGGAAGCCTATTCCTCCCTGGCTTGTAAATCTAATATCCCGCGCTATCGTTTTTAATTGCATTGATTAACATCTGAAGTGTCAGGCGCGAGCTTCGGGTGTCCGAGTTGCAACTTCCCTCCTTGGCTTCCATCGAACAGACAAGGGAATCGAGCCCAAGTTTAGACTTCGTCTGAGTTCCCAATCCAACTATATCACTTGATAGTTCTTGTTTATCCGTTGGGATTAAGGGCATAATCATTTTGTCAGATTTTGAATTGGGAATATCAGTTTTTGAATTACACCTACTGTCCACCGCAGCCTTGGGGACCAGTAAGTAAGGGGTCGCGGTTACGGTTTTTTCCCTCCATATCGATTATGTACCAACCTCCGATTTGCATTTAACTTGGAAGTGTGGACGGGCCTTGCAAACCTCTTTGCTAGCCTGAACATTGTTTTGTTGGTCTTCCTGATTAATTGTCTTCCTGGAGGTTTCCAATGCTATCTTATTTGGATCGGGTGAACAATAAGTAGGCAATTTTCTCACCACCAAATCTATGGGGAGTAGCACAGAATTGGGATTCTCCTTTTTCCTCCATACCAATTTAGTTTTCTTCCCATTGTTGCATTCACTTTCGGCATGGTTTATGTTTCCATATCTAATGCAATGTTTCATATCTTCTTCTATTTCAATTTCTTGCAACCAGCAAACCCCATTTACAATTAGAATGATTTGTTTAGGGATAGGTTTAACCGCAATTAATTGCATCCTGACATATTTTCCAAAATTGCCATCAATAATTTCCATATCGATATCCATCAGATTTCCTAGGGTTCTTCCAATCTTCTCCAAGCAATAACCAACCCAAAATTCCATAGGCAGATTATAAAGTCTGATCCAAATTGGTTTTTCATACAGTTGAAGGTTAACAGGATCAAAGTTTCTTTGCCACGGTGGAATGTAAAGTGGATTTCCATCTAAGCGCCAAATGCCGCCATTGAAGACCCTTTGTCTGATCTCTTCCTTCGCAAATATTACCATGAAGAAATTTTTGGGCAAGAACTTGATGATTACTTCAGTTTGCCAGTGCTCCGTTATCCATTTATTAATGGTTTTGCGCTTAGGTTTAATCCCTGTAAATCTGCAAATGATGGCGGTGTGGCGCCATCTTCCATAATTTTGATGTCCTTAACTTCGTTGGTGACATCTATTTCCAGCGATGTGTCTTCATTGTGTAGGTGCAATTCGCTCTTTTCGTTAGGGCTTGGAGTGGTTCAGACCTGGTTTGCATGGTATCTTCGCTAGTTTATGCATGGCAACCCCCCGATGTCACTTTTTTGGATTTCTATTTTATTGTAATATTATTATTAATTAAATAATTAATTAATTAACAATTCTATTTATTTATTTCATTATTATTATATATTATAATATTATTTATTTATATTATGATTATCATTTATTTATTTATTTATTTTTATTTTTTTTGATCGGTAAACGGCCGAAGCCATAATATATTTTATTATAAAATAAATTTTACATGTCCTCCGTTCAAACGGGCACTGGTAGGAAAGAACGGGGAAGAAAACCTCCAGTCTTGCCCGGGACAT
>MU225667.1:1058850-1068944 GCA_018584345.1 Thuja plicata
ACTTGATTTTTAATAGTGTTATCCTTGTCTTGTTCCTTTTCCATCATGGTTCTTTCCTCTTCTGCAAGTTCTGAAAGGATTTTATCTGTTATGATGTTATGATCCTCTGCGCTACCACTGATGAGTGCTACTTCCTCTTCTTCAATGATTTCGTTCGAAGTAGACCTCTGTCTGTTGTCTTCCTGTTCTATGCTCATAATGTCTCTCCTTAAGTGTTCATAGGTGTAGTTCTCCCCTCCTAACTTAAGAACTCTATTTAGAAGATTCTCCTTCTGAAGAATACTACTATCATTAATATTATCTGGATTGAAGACCTGAAGTAGTTCTTCAGTAAAGAGTTCTAAATCCTCATTTTCAATGTCTTCCATGTCTGTGACTTCATTGTAGCTGATGTCTTCATTCAAAAATTTGCTAAAATCCCGAGATATTTCTTCAATATCCAGATCTCTGTTGTTTGGCTCTCCATTCCATCCTTTGATGCTCTGATTCTCAGGGGTTTCCCAAAACTTGGAAAATGTTTTGTTAGCTCTAGTTGGAAGTATTTCTTCTGTTGCCATTTCTGGGGGAGATATTGGGATTGTCTTATTTGATTCCTTCTTTGTGCTGATGTTGATGGTTTCCTTGTTCCCATTCCTTTGGTCTGTTTCTTTGCTTACTTTCCTTTTGCTTAAAGTTGGAGGAGTCTTCTTCTTAGACTTCTCCATCTTTTTACTGTGTTTTTTCTTTTTTCAGTTGTTTATGAGTTTTCCTGGCTGCTCTTGTGTGTCCACATGGGACTTCTGCTGTAGATCCTCTTCCTTGTTATTGGGATAGCCTTTCCTAATGAGATATGTTTCTGTATTTATCTCCATATCTGGAGTGGATTGCTTTGAATTTCCTCTCTTCTTTAGACTGAAATAACTGTTTGCATTTATGATCACAGTTGATTTAACCTTGGGCTTCAGGAGGTCTGGTGAGTTTACCTTATGCCTTTTATATTTAATCACAGGAAGGGCTTCCTCTAGATCCGTGGTCAGCTGACTGGGATTGGTTGCAATCATATAATCAAAATCTAATCTAGTGATTTCAAATATTTCTATATACTTTCTTTGGCATTTGATATTATATATGGCAGAATTTGTGATAACTTTGATTGAATTAAAAGAGAAGGAATTGACCTTGCATTTAATTAGAAGCCTAATGATGTTACAAAATTCATAAGATGCATCTATGCCGATTAGGTCTCCCAGAGAGGAGCCTAGCTTTTTAAAGATTTCTAGATGCATAAGTTCTGGTGGGATTGACTGCAAGGTTATCCATGTAGGAATGTAGAAATCTAGATTTTCCTCTTTGCAGTCAGGGATCCATTCAAAAAATTTAATAACATAACCTTTAAAGAAAGATTCAGACACATGCAAGAATTCCTTCTTAATCAGAGGACTGTCACAGTGCATGTAAAGTAATCGATTTGAAAAGTGAGAGATACTTACCTGGTCATTACAGAAGTCTTCTAGCCAGCTTATAAGATTGTGGAAGTCTTCCACTGGCCCGTTCCAGTAAGCAAAGATGCCAAGATCTTGGCATTCTTTCCATCTGTTTTCACTTTAGGGGTTACTGATAATAACCACATTATCCTCATTTTTAGGTGCAAAAACTTTTTTAGGGCTTGTTTGAATCTTGTTTTTTCCTGGTTGCTCTCTCCTTCGATGTGGAGGAATATACACCAGAGACTGAATATGGAATATAGACTCCGATCCCTTGTTGTTAATAGGCGGATCGACCCAAATAGATCTGGAGATATTTAGGGCCTCTTGCTTTGCATATTTTGTAAGGTTGAAAACCTTAAATTGTTGTTCTAATATTTCAGTCGTGAAGATAACTGGGCGCAGATTTTTAGTCTCTTTCCTTACAGCAACGTCATGATTTTTAACAGGGTTTAAAATTACCTCTTCATACCCGTATCTTGCCTTGTCCTGCACCTCGACGTTTTCTAATAGACGAAAGGGGTTTGTTAATTCTCGATTAGAGATTTCGTATTTCTCTTCCTGGATTTTCTTCTTATGACCTGCTTCTTTTTCCTTCCAGGTTTTACCTACCGTTCTTGGCATCTGTTTCCGTAAGCCATGCCCCATTTCTGATCTTTTATTCTTTGGATTCCGTGATGAGACATAATGTTGCGGTTTTGAGGGGACATGATAAACCCGATGTCTGTGTCCAAGCTTTCCTATATGCTGAAACAGATTTGGGGATTTTAGTGCAGGTACCTTGATAATCCCGGCATGGTGGTTCCAAAAGCAATCTTTCCCTCTCTCTAGTCGGCCTGTGTCTGAATTCTGCACACATCCGGGAGATTCCAGATTGCTCACGTCAGTGGGAATTCATGTTTTCCACTTTGGATGGAACTGTTTCTGAGGGTCGCATATAGAGTTTCCGGCATGTGGCACCTTGAAATTCTTATTTACGCTGTGATTCTGGGCTTCCGCGACTGTCTTGGCAGCTTCAAGACTCTTTTTCTTTTGCTCTGCGATGAAGGGCACCAAATGATCATAGTTGTGGTGGGTTACATTTGATTTCCGGCATTCTGCTTCCTTGTGCCCATACAGCCAGCAGTTAAAACAATATGGATGGAGGCTCTTGCCCTTGGGCCAAACTGCTATCTTCTCCTTTGTTTGCAGGCCAAGATCCGCACCTAAACTGGATTTAGGGTTTTTTCGCCCATCCGAAGTCTCGGTGATTTCGCATTCCATGTCTGCGTTTTTTCGATTTAATTAGATATACCACTTTTTATTTATTTATTTTTATATTTTATTATTATTACTTATTAAATCTTTATTTCAGAAGAGGACATCATAATTAAGGTTTTTTAATGGGGGACATGACAGGTGCCAAATGTGGCAGCACCTATCCTTGTTCCAGAGGCTATTGAGCATCCCTACTGCCAGCAGATTGCGAATAATAGAGTTCTGAGATGGAAGGAAGGCAACCTTGGGTGGGTTGCCTGGGTGGACAGGAGCCACGATGAAGACCCCCAGCAGATCTGTGGTCTAGTTTTGTGGATTCTTTTTGTAATCAGTTGCTACGAATGTTTTGTATACTCCGTGCAGTCATATGTATTTATGTCTTTAACAGTCCCGGACAGTGCTATATGCACAGCGATATGCTGATGGTTACATCTTTTTTATGATGTTTTGTAAAACAGCCTATCTTATATGAAATAGAAAGCAAAAAAAAAATGAAATAAATGGTAACAAATAAAATAAAGGAATAGGATTCTTACCGTGTATGGTCACTATGAACATATAAGATTATAGTATAAAATAAGAGCTTTGATTATGTGTTCTCTTTGATTCATCAATATTTCTTATAAAAGTGAAGAGCTGCTGATCAACAGGGCTCTCATGGTTGTGAAAATTCTCCCAATTAAGAAACCAAGAATTTGGAACGTTTTCTTTTGTTTGGCTTAAGAAAATTTTCCCAACTGATTTCCCAGATGTCATCATCAAGCCCAAGGCTGGTGGGGAGTATATGGCCACCTTAATAAACTGGAAGAAGAAAACACCCGTGTATGATTTACAATTTGGTCTCATCAAATCCTTCGACTCAAAATTTAAAATAGGATATTGGCACAGGTCGGTCAAACAGAAAGTTCTCATGCTATCCAAAAGTTTGTGCACGTGTCAAATTTTGACATGTTGATCACAGCTATGAAGCTGACACTTCCAAGTGGTTAACCCATTATTTTGTGATTCATAAACATAAGTATTTTGAGTGATATTAACTAACTAACGTGAATTTGTTCTAGTTGAGCCCCAAAGTAATACCATTTGGGATCCGATATACCTCTATAGTTCCAATCTCTAGATCCTTAAGAAGTGATAACAAAGAAATGTGGAAATATAGGATGTCCTCAAGTTTAAGAATGGTGTGATATTTATTGTTCATATTCCTCATTGTTAGGATTAAAAATTGGTTTTGCAGCCAAAATTAATGAATACAACTCTACCCAAGTTATATTCTCTAAATATCAAGAGTTTTTTCTCACTACTACAAGCTTTACCCAGTTTTCTTTTTCTAACAGTTTTGAAGGCTTCACAAAATAGATGGGTCATTTACTTATTATAGTTTAAATGGCATAACATATTAGCCAGATTATTCTCCAATTAAATAGAGGAAGAATAGTCCACATCCCTTAAGCACACAATGGCCCAAGATTGGTCTGGCCTAAGTTTTGCTCTGGAAGCTCAAAGGGACTAATAGTCTACAATTTTAACAGCCAATTCTTGTAATTAGTACGATTTTATTCTACCCACTTACAACAATAATTGAAATTCAAATAAGCATTTAGATTGTTCATCAATGTTATCATTCATTTTTGGAGATAAAACCAATCAACATTACAGAATATATATTTTGCACCTTGCTTGAAGATAGTATAATAATTTACAAGAAAATAAATCCCCTGTTTTATTCTAATGGATGAAGACAAGATATTCCCATCTGTATGGAAAAAAAATTGAATAATTTCATTGGCTTTTAGGAATAAATGTGTAATCTAAAACAATTTATTGCAAAAAGGGGATTGTATCTTAAATAGAAGTAGGTTGCCATTGTACTAGCTCTGGATCATCAGACTGGCTTTTGTTTTTAATTGAAGCCAACTTGCAGAAGACAATAGGAGGGTATAAGCTATGCAAATTAATTATATTTGATCCTAAACAATTTTGGACTGAGTTCTGCTCTTATAGATGCAACTTTACAATGGCTCCATGAACCTTCAACTATATCTAGCATTTTAGCAGAGCCAACTCAGCAATAGGAATACCCATGTTGGAAAGATTTTTCTCAGTGATCAGCAAGACGACTGATGCCCCATACATCAATTATCCCAGGAGGAAAAGCAACATCTGTCGCTGCTCGCACAGCAACTTTAGCAACAGATGATGCGCTAACAGGTGGCATAAACAGTGGCCCTATGACAGGGATTTGTGCTGCAGATTTTGCATTTCGTAAGACCTGCAAATATTTATTTAATGTCAAACACAGCGGCCGATTAATTTAGCACTAGTTAAGCATGAACAACAAATGCAGAGTCAACTTAACCAAAAAGAGGTAAAGAATACCGTTTCAAGTGGAGCACCAACAATCCCCAGTGGGATCTTTAAACTTCCAACCTGACGAGTCCCATAGATGAATCCAGGCCTTAGAATAACACCTAAAATGAGATTGTGCAAAGAAGTGGACTTGGATTATAGATCAAAGATTGAAATGTTGAACAATTTAAGAGTTTTGGGGGATGTCATTTAAAAATAGAATTATACTGAAGCAGATTATTTTCATATTTAATGCACCGAATGTGAAGGTGATATTTAATGGCGGACAATCCCATTCCCATTTTCTATACAATGATAACTTCTTAACCTAGTTTTTCTAGACAAGCAATTTTGAATAGTCCGTACATGCCGTGATAGATTGTAAGATTATATCTTCATCAACCCTTCAAATGAACAGGAAGTTTACCTCCGTATGGAAATCTGTCAAGTAAAGCTTTTTCAGCAGCCCTCTGTTTCAAGTTACAACAAAGCAGACTTCACATAAATTGAAACAGAACAATATCAACAATAAGGAAAAGAAGCTAAAAAAATTCAATCTAGAATTTGTAATAGAAATTTCAATACCCATGTTGATTCTGTTGTTCTCTAAATATTTTTCAATTTGTTTAGTCAAATTATGTATCTGTTCTAACTTCTTACGATAAATTAAATAACGTATTCAAAGAGAAATACCACATCTTTGTTGACAAGAGCCTATACAAAAACTACAGCCAAACCCTCTCAAGGATCTATGATGTCACTACCAGATCATCAAAGAGGATTTTGAGCAGAGAGAATGCTGATTTGCGTAGTGAAAAAATGTACTAGATTCTTAACCTTGGAAGTTTCAACGCGAATTTAAAAAAAAACTATGATTTCAAAGAATACTCAAGCGCTTAGATACCGATGTGCCCGGGTTTGCTCCAGATGCGGGAGCGGATGCTGGGGGAGGTGGAAGCGGGCACGGAAGCCCTGAGGATGCCTCCCGGACGCGCTACATTGCTGAGTGTAGTGTATTCAATTTTCTTATTTACTATTTAATATGTTGTTATTTATATTTAATTATTTTATGCAGTATATTATTTATATTTAATTATTTTATGTATATTTATATTTAATATTTTATGTATATTTAATTATTTATATATTCATGTCTATATCGATGCCTCCCTGAGGATGCCTCCCGGAAGCTCTAGGGCGAGCCATACATTCATGTCTAATGGAAGGCTCAATTAAAGGCATAACTATTTCCAGTAACTTGGAACCAACTACCCATCAACAATTTGTAGATGATACCATGCTTTATGGAGCAAGTGAGGTTAAGGAAGCTAAAACTTTTAAACTTACCCTAGACTCATATACTTCTACATCAGGGCAAGAAATCAATGTTGATAAATCAGAAGTCTTCTTCTTTAATACAAATGATGTAACAAAGAAGCAGATCTGTAAGGTTCTTAACTTCAAACCGGGTAATCTTCCTTGTAAATACCTTGGACTACCCCTGGATATAGGAACTAGGACAGCTTCTCTTTGGAACCCTATAATAGATAAAATTAAGAATAAAATGAACTCCTGGAAAGGCAAATGGCTTTCCTCTACAGGCAGAGCTACAATGGTTAAATTTGTTTTAACCTCTATGCCTATCTATCAGTTAGCTTGTATTAATCTCCCTGCCAATAAAAGAGCTGAATTAAATAAACATTTGAGAAACTTCTTTTGGCAAGGCACCAGTGATGATAAGAAATTTCCCCTTATTGCCTAGGATAAGGTATGTTGTCCAAAAGATGAAGGGGGTGCGGGGATAAAAAACATTGGAGATCAAGGCAAGGCGTTAGGAGCTAAATTAGTCTGGAGACTATAAACAAATCCCCAAGCTAAGTGGGCAAAAATTTTAATATCAAAATACCTAGCGGACAACAATCCTATAAACATTTTTAGGGAAAAAAATCCACCTAGAGGCTCTTGCATTTGGATCTTTATGCTAGAATGTCGCTACATTATCTCTAGCAAACTCACTTGGAACCTAGGAACAGGGGAGGAAGCACTTTTTTGGTCTGACGCCTGGGGTGGGTATGAGACACTAGATAAAACTCCCTACAATAGGTCTAGATCGTTGTTAGAATCTTCTCAGGGTAGATTAGTAAAAGATTACATCAAAGAATCAACTAATGACACTGGATGGGAATGGAAGGACTTTTCTGGACTTAACCTACCGGATTATGAATTGAGGCTCCTAACGGATATATTAAAAAAGAGACATTTGGTCCTTAATAGGAAAAAAGATACCTTGGTATGGGATGGATCCAAAAATGGTGAATATAATACTAAGGATGGCTACAATGTAATTAGAAGTAAACATATTAGGCCCAAAACAAGTATGCCTATTAATCTTTGCTGGAATAAGTACTGCCTGCCGAAGGCAAGCCTTTGTACCTGGATAGCTCTGCATAAGAAGCTACTTACCGCAGACAGATTTAAGAGAATGGGATTTGAAGGCCCTAATAGGTGTCCTTTGTGCGAAAAGGAAGAGGAAGATCTCAATCATATTTTACTAACGTGTAATTATTCAAATATTCAAACGAGTGTTGGAAATGGTTAACCTATAACCTTGGGTGGCAATCTGCATTCCCTAATACCATCATTGGAATGCTCCAATCTTGGCCGGAAATTAAGAAAGGTAGTATATATGCTAACTTATGGATAACTGCCCCATCAATCCTTATATGGGAACTATGGAAGGAAAGAAATAGGAGAGTTTTCAGGAATGAGAAAATTGAAGTAAGACAACTAATTAACAAAATTGAAGCAAGCATAATCAAATTTACCAATAACAAAAGTAAAGGTCAGCAAAAGAGAGAAACAAAGATGTCTTATTGGGATGAGAAAATTAGGGGGAAATGGGTTGGCCTTGTCCTCCCCCTTTCCTGGGACCGGGAGACAGGATCACTAAATCGAGAAGAGAAGAATGTGTGTGGGCACCACCCCATCATGGATGGTTCAAACTGAACTTTGATGGGGCTTCAAGGGGCAATCCTGGAATAGCTGGGATTGGTTGTTGTGTTCACAATAGAGAAGGCAAAGAAATAGCAGTTTTGGCTTCCCCCATTGGCCATGAGACCAATAATTGGGCAAAAATTCTGGCCTTAATAAAAGGACTAAAAATATGTATAGATCTAGGTATAAAAAATTTGGAAATCGAGGGGGATTCTGCCATAGTAGTAAACGCCCTCAGGACGGGTACAACGCCTAATTAGAGACTAAATGCGCTTCTTTCTGAAGCCATACATCTAAGTAGTATGTTTTCCAAAATAACGGTCAATCATATTTATAGGGAAGGTAACAAAAGGGCGGACGAATTAGCTAATTTGGGAGCAGATGGCATCTACCTACCTCCGGATGCCCCTAAAATCAAAGCACAGGACCCTTATATTCAAGCTATTTCTTAAACTAGGCAGTAATATATACATCCTCCTAACTAATGTTTGGGAAATGAGCAATATATTGAAATATTTTAGTATTACTTGACATTTATATAGCTACCTAACTAAAATATTTAATTTTTAAATTAAATTCCGATAATAGGCTAAATCATACCATCGGTCCCTTTATACTCAACTTATTTCTTTAACTAAAGGCAGGAAAGCATCAGATATCATAAGTACTAAGTACCCTGATTTATATTAACTAGTAAAGATTATAAATTAGGAAATTGGGTGAAATATTAGATACCAGCACGAGAATACGACCCTTAATGCACTCACATTTATTTGCACAATCTCCAAACCACGAGTAAAATCTCGATTGACAGATGGTCTACAGGCTGTAGATATCATGATTATACCATTTAGTCATCCCCAGCTCACTATCATTTAAATTACCCGTGTCACCAAAATCATAATCAATCGCATTCACAAAGTATCATGGCTTAACACTTAAGAAAGGTTCCCTTAGTTTAATCACAAATTGAGGTGGCGGGATTAACATTACTTGGAAGCTGTTGGAAGCCAATCATTAAATCAGCAGGCAGAGGATTAACATTTAAGAATGCAAATTCTCTAGCAATCGGTGTTGTCCTTATCAAGCTAACTCTGTTACAACAATTCATAGCTTTTCAAAATCACCTGTCTATGCCCGAAAATGCTCACCAATGTACATACCTTTCATGCTTCGGCAACCAGAGATATGGCATTTCGGGGCCCTATCACTCCTGAGCGCTGGAACAGAATTCTCCAGCCGATGGATGACTTAGCCAGGCGAGCTCTGGAACGAATCTTAGCTGATTCTCACTTTGACTATAGCTACACTATGAGAAGTAATGGGGATATAGAGGGTACTTTCATTTCCTGCCTCCTTAGAGCCAGTATTGCCGAAATCAAAGTTATAGACCTCTGTAAACTCACCTTCCTGAGTAAAATATTGATTGGGCTTGAGGAGGTAGTGCTTAGTATCAACTTTAGAAACCAGGTCCCATTTCCAGAAGACTATATGACTGCAGAAGTCAGAAGCCTAGAGCATAAAGTGAAGATTCCACGGAGACCCTATTTGGTTTTCCGCGACATGGAGGCTTTTGAGGCTCTGTGACCTTCTATTAAAAGGAATATTGATTTCCTTCTACGATGGAAAAGGATCATACCTACAGAAGACACAGTATGGCTCACAAAGTACTTTTATGAGGAGGGCTTCTCTGTGCCTCCCTCCTTCAGTGTCAAGAGCTTGGACAAGATACAAATCACCCCTCCGAAGATCATCAAACGAGGATGGCAAAGGAGCTATGGCAGAAACAAAGGAAAGGGGAAGATGGAAGAACCAGGTCTGGAAGAAGATAGTACAGAGGAAGAGGTGGTCCTCAGAAAGGTCAAGGACAAAAAACGGAAGAAAAACCGGAGTAACCATCGGAGAACTGTTGATGTGAGTTTTGTACCACTACATAACATATAGGACTAAACGCTTGATACAGGATATCAAACACTCAACCCTCTCTTGAAAAGTATATACTCACGAAGGACGTGAGGAAACACTCCAAGG
>MU225667.1:1083995-1109395 GCA_018584345.1 Thuja plicata
TGTTTTCTTCTATTTCTTGCATTTTCCTTTAATAGCTATCCCATGGCTTGTATGGGACCTTTACTGTATATTCTTTTGCAAATGAATAAAGAACCTTTGATCGCAAATACACTTATATTTTTCTTATAAATGATGCATTTGCACATTAAAGAAATGTTTTCTCTTTTTCTGTACTTTTCATTCAGCATACAGTAATTAATCACGAATGTTTCAATTTTTAAATGCATCAGAAGTACCTTTCACCAATGCAGTCTAAACTTTACCAATTTTAGCATGATGCTAAAATAGGTAACCGTAATTGGAGTAGAGAGCTTTTAGTGATAGAATTGAGTTATTTTGTTCCAAATGGTTCTTAATTCTTCCTTGATGGAAGATGCACTAGGATCCCAAAACTTATTTTCATCTTTGCCTTTACGTGATTTCAAAATAGCTTCTTTGTTTACTTCAAAGAGTGAGTTGCCATAAATTTTGTCCACTTCGACTTCAAACAAAGGGTTATGGATAAATTGAAGAGTGTCCTTAATTCTAAGATCAAATTTATCTGAATCAAAACTTTCATCCTTTGATTCCTCATCTAGTTCTTTCAATACATGATTTCTTCCTCTATCTTCCAATTTTTTGATATGATCATCTGTTTGCTTGTATTTAACATCCTTGTTCACTATCTTTTGTATTTTATCTTCCCATACTCTTGATGTTACAATTCCTTGTTCGTCAAGATAATTAGGCTTGATACAAGTAGTGACTTCGGATTCTTTTGTACTAGAAGCATTAGTCCTGTCATCTACAACTATGTATGATAAGTCTTCTTCGGAAAGTGAAAGGGAATTTTGTTTAACATCTTTGAACAACTTTGACATTGGTTATGAACTTCATGATGTCAATGTGTAATCATTTTTTTCAATTTGTCTTCTTAGGTTAAGGTGGTGACCCTTATGTCCTTCGAATCCATTGGATATGTTATCCTCAACATGATCTAGGAGAGGGAGTAGGTGTAACCTTGTGATCTTCATGAATCCAATTATTCCTACTTGTGATGGAGGAGTTATATGAAGGATTGACTATTGGATGATCATCTCTTGTTTTCACATCTTCTCAGGTTTCATATTTTGCAATTAGACTTTCTTCTTTTGATGCAACCACTTCTAAAGACTCTATTTTATGTGAGGAGTGGATGGGTGAGAATCCTGATGTAGTTGTTGTATTGCAATCATTCACCTCATGTTCCTTAAAGTGCTCTTGCTCTTTGCTTCCCCTTCTTAGGTTTGAGTGATGACTTATTTGCTTCTTAGGTAGGTACTTTATTCGATCCTGTCGCCATTGATATTGTAGATCGGCTAAAGTAAGTTCATTGCTCTCTTGTCATTCTTCCTTTGGCAGAAAAGTAGGGAAAGTTGGTCTAAATCTAAGGGTATGATGTCTTGAACATTCATCATTTCCTTTTTCTTCTCCATGTTCTCTATGATCATTATTTATCACGGTTGGTGTTAATAATCCCAATAGTTCAGCTAATTTTTCTTGAACGTCTCTTGGTTCTTTGATGAATTGGTCCAAGCGATTGTTAAGTCTTTCATTCTCTCCCATTTATGAACCTCTTTGTTATATTAGTTCCTCAATCGTTTCCATCTCCACAGGCTTGCAGAATTTTGTGCTCTGATACCAATTGTAATGTCATTTTTTTCTAATTCTGAGACACTACTTGAATTCTTCACAATTCAATAAATATAGAAACAATTTCTGCTATTAAAGAAATATGTGAATGATGCTTGATTCCAAATGCATACACAATATGGTTCAGATACACATAATTATGATTGCATAACAATCAAAATAACATATATTTGTTGTTTCTCATATACAAGCAATTACATGCAACAACTGAGGGAAATCTCAATACCTTGTACTGCTTGCTCTGTCTGATATACAATTAAGAATGTGCAAAATATGCAAGCCGTCTCTGATATGACTTTATATGTATGCTCTGAATATCGTTGGAAGTTGTGTCTGATATGACAATAATAATATGCTCAAATGGTGATGTCGTCTCTGACTATAGACTTTATATGCTTTGTAATGTCCCCAATTTAAATAAAGTGACTTAATTAAATTAATTAATAGTGGTCCCTGTAAAGACTCTAACTGGCTCAATTTCTCAAATTGACTGCAAACAACTCTATTCTGGAATTTGTCTCTTTTTTTTTTTCACAAATATATAGTTTTTTGGTTTTCCCTAAAATAATTGAAATGCATTACAGAAAACAACTTAATTCAAAATTATCTATTACAATTCATATCCCATTCGAATTTCTATAATTCACTTTAAAATTCCAATTTGAAACCATTCTATGCAATATGTATGTCTACATTCATTGAAGGAAATTATTAATTAAAGAACCTGCAAAATGTCCTCCACGTTTTTATTTTAAACTGGCCGCAGCTCCAACAATGAGGATAGCGGCTGGCATAGAAGTGAATGCTGCAAACAGCTGGGTCTCCACGCTGAAAGAAGGTAATGCCGTAACCTTGCCTAATGTCTTCCAATCCTCACAGGCTGAGGTAACTATCCAACAATCCAACCCCAACACCAAGAACTTCCAAACAGCTTCCTATGTAGAGCCGCAAGCTTGCACAATTCACCAGCAAATACATATGCTGATTCAAAGTTGCAAAGACCAAAAGAAATTTACAATTCCTTGTAAGATGAAACTCGTACCAAACCATTATGTCTCCAAGCAAATTCGCAAGTTCAGAAATTTTAATAATAATGGTCAAAAGATGTCTTCAATAAGAGTTTCGAAACCTCTTATAATGCAATCCAGCTTCTTCAAGAAGACACAAAAACTCCAGCTTCAAGGAGAAGCTCTTCATGACTTAAACATGATGCTTTCACTAATTTAGATAATAAAAATATATCATTCAAATATATTATTTTCTTCCCTTTCACTTAAAATCCAAACATAAGGCAATATATCATCATTAATAAATTAATGATTTGACATTAATATAATCCCACACGTGTAATTAATTAAGACAGCTTAATTAATTAATTATATCCACTTCAAGCCAATTCTGATTATACTACACTGTCAAATCACCTGCTCACACACCCTGCCAGAAATTGGAAACTAACAGAAAAGG
Source organism: Thuja plicata (assembly GCA_018584345.1). NCBI lineage: Eukaryota > Viridiplantae > Streptophyta > Pinopsida > Cupressales > Cupressaceae > Thuja > Thuja plicata. The sequence continues at coordinate 1,087,134 of MU225667.1, forward strand.
ACTTACTATAAATAGTAAGTACTCATCCAGAGACCCTCAAATCTAGCCATTAGCCCACGAAGGTTGCAATGATGGGCTAACAAAGCCTGTCCCCGAACACCTGCTAAAACGGGGACATCACAGTCCCAAAATTTAAATAATATTTTAAAGGGCTTCTTTAATTAATTAATTTAGTTATAAAATAAAAGGGGGCCAAAATAATAAAATAATAAATTAGGCCTATTTGTAACCCTTCAGGAAACTTCCTAGAGCTCTTTATAAGGCCATGGTTAGCATTGCAGGAAATAGTGGTGGAGTTTATGTTTCTTGCGTATCTGCAATTCCAGTTGGAATTGAGTTCTTGTTGCAGTTTCAGAGGTGCAAGACCCTCCCTATTCTGTATTCGCAGTTTCGGTGTGAGTCTTTCCTCACCTTAGTCTATTGTTGGAAATATCATTCGGATATTTCACATTGTGCTCCAAACTCTGAGTTAAATTCGTATCATTTGGAATACAAATATCTAGTTCTTGGTCATTCAATATTGTTGGTGTATACTTTGTGTTGATGATTCATTCCTGTATTTGCAGTAATATTATCGGCAGAGGAATTATTTGTACGAGTGGAACTTTACAGTTCGAAGCCGAAGGGTGCTGAGTGTCATTGATTGAGGGCCGAAGTTGTCGAAGGTATTGCCCTCGGGTACATTGCCCACGGACATTTTCCCTTGGGTGTATTGTCATTGGGTGGCTTCCACTGTTTGATACATCACACTGGTATCAGAGTTGGTGATCTTGCCAGCTTGTTGGGAAATTCAAATTCCAATCATGTCACCCAGCGATGGAATGGAAGATGCTTGTGTGGATATGATAGTCTTCTTGAGGGAGCTAAAAAGAAGTCAGTAGCAACTCTGCTAGACCCTAGTAAGAGGACAACATCAGATTGGCGAGACTCTCAAGTGCTTGGTAAATAGAAGAATGAAGGGCGACAAGTCACGCACACATCAGACCAATACAAGACTGACAATATCGACTTTCCCTCCAAGGATCCAACAACAACCCACTTTGGCTGAGTCCCTGAAGCAATTCAAGCAGGATTGGATTGATGGTGGATGACAGACAAACATATATCTCAAGGACTACATACACCTGCGAATGAAGTATCCATCCTTCGAGGGCAATAGAGTCTACAACAATAATCTGAGACGGGAGATTGACAATGAGGTAATTAATCACATGAGCCCTACAGAGGATAAAGACATGCTCGCAAGAATCAACAATTATCCCTTCAAGTGAGATCACCCAAATCTTCAAGGCAACCAAAAAGGTGAAGAAGATGCTTGCACAAATTTCGTCGAGCCAACACTCGGCGATCAACTTGATGGAAATGTGGGCTCTATCAGTGATCCCTTGAATGAGTAGGCTCTACCAGTGGTTGATCAACCTCATGGAGATGCAGACTCAATCGATGATCCCTTGCAGGAGCAATCTCTACAGTTGGTTGAATATGGAGTTTACCGTTTGGTTGGGCATGAGGCGTGCATGATTGCAATCTCTTTATGTGAGTGGCCTCCTCATGCGAAGAACAAGTTGCACCTGAGCTTTGAGATTCCATTCCATCATTTTTAGCAAGGGATTGATTGGCATGACAACATCGATGTGTTTGATGATTGGCTTCAGTGGGATCCTGATGACTCTGAGCATCGCAACGTTTATATTAGGGTGGAGCAGTGGAAACTTGATGGAGATTTACTCTTCTCGCCTACATCCAGCTGCGCGCACGCAGTCATGTTGTGACATGGAGATTTCAGCGGATTTGGCTATCGGTGTTCGCGCATGGTTTGGAATCCTGGAGCTTGTCAGACGGCGAACAATTTGTGGATTGCTTGAGGGTAAGCAATCTATGGGCTAGGAGGACTATATTGTCCCCAATTTTAATAAAGTGACTTAAATACATTAATCAATTAAGTAGTCCCAAAATATAAATAATATTTTCAAGGGCTTTAATTAATTAATTTAGTTATAAAATAAAAAGGGGCCAAAATAATAAAATAATAAATAATGTATGTTGGCCTATTTGTAACCCTTCGGGAAACTTCATGGAGCTCTATATAAGGCCATGGTTGGCATTGTAGGAAATAGTAGTGGAGTTTATGTTTCTTGCGTATCTGCAATCCAGTTGGAATTGAGTTCTTGTTGCAGTTTCGGAGGTGCAAGACCCCTATTCTGTATTCGAAGTTTCGGTGGGAGTCATTCCTCACCCTAGTCTATTGTTGGAAATATCATTCTGATATTTAACATTGTGCTCCAAACTCTAAGTTATATTTGTATCATTTGAAATACAAATATCTAGTTCTTGGCTATTCAATGTTGTTGGTGTATACTCTGTGTTGATTCATTCCTTTATTTGCAATAATATTATCGGCGGAGGAATTATTTGTACGAGTAGAACATTACCGTCCAGATCCAAAGGGTGTCGAGTGTCGTTGATTGAGGGCTGAAGGTGTCAAAGGTATTTTCTCGAGTACTTTGCCCTCGAGTATTTTCCCTTGGACATTTTCCCTCGTGGGAATTGTCATAAGGTGACTTCCATCGTTCGGTACATCACATGCTTGCACCAATTATATGTCAGTAGCAATATTCTCTGTTACAGGGTGATCCTTACAAGATACGAAATATAATAAGTTCTCATAACATGCCTTTATCAAATGATGTGATCTCATAATATATGTGCGATATGAGAGGAAGAGGCACATATGAAGAGAGGCCTCTCTAATCTGAATGGTTACCATAATAATCATGTATTGATTATTATGGTAATCGGTTATTAACCAATTGCCATACTAATCATGCCATAATATGTTTAGTTATGTTGTGTAAAGATAATCGTAGGTATAATGCGATTTATGAAGAATATGGTAAATGAGATAATAATATGATACAAATATATTCAAGTAATATCCAATGTATGCGGTGACATGATTATATGAAAGATAATGTGTTATCGGGTATGGCAGAATGTAAATGCAGATACAATCATCAGTCTGTATGCATGTATGTATGATGGTATGATGCCACTGCTGTATATATAGGCATGAAAGTGAAATGATTGTGGTGCACATGTATATGGAAGAATGCAGACATGGTATGACCTATCATGGATGCATGTATGCAGGGTGATGGATGTATGAATGCAACTTGATTACTATCTTAATTGAAATGAATATTATGAAGGTGATTACAAGATGATGGGTGGCATCAACCGATCATCAAGCCATCAGTCCCTCATATAGCCAATATGCTATGGTGAGGTTTACAAGTGACTACATGGTAGATGGATGTCATGGTGATTGTCAAGCTCCATCAATCATCACTTTATTGCTTTGTTACAAAAAATGCAGATTATGTACAAGGGGCAAGGTATGTCTACTCCCTGTAAAATTTATTAAAATTTATACTGATTTCAGAATGTTGGGATATCACATCTAAAGTTCCATGCTATATTTTAAAATCTTCAGTTTGGTGCTATGTTACTAGATGCACCTTGCCTTTCAGATATAAGATTAAAAATGATTTTTGATGTAATAGTCTAATCAACACACCAACTTAGCGTATGAGATGCACCTTGGGGGAAAAAGCAGACCTTTTCACCTCACCTGAAGTATATGTTGCTGAATTTTGTAACACTTTGTTTCAACCTCATCACCAAGCTTGAGAATAAGCTAGGCCACACTATATCCCATGTCTACTAAGGATTCAGCCTAGATATGTATTTGAATGCAGATGCCTTTAGGACGTACACTAGATATGGATGCTAAGGAATGGAAGCTATGACCAATCAAAGTTTTACAGACAAGAAAATAATACAAAAATTCTTATATGCTAAAATGGCATCTTGGTTGACTGTTACTGTGAGCTTTTTATATTTATTATTACATGTGTCATATCCCAGCCATTATATTTTATCCAAAGTTTTCAAACGACCTGCAACATGTATTAGATGTTGACCTTAACATATCTAGTGCAAACTAGTCTATAAACATGCATTTAATCAACCAGTGCTATGCATCTTTTCAACTAATTCATAGCCTGTCTATCAACATATAAAAATATTCCCAAAACATTAAATCCGGGGAAGAACCACATGGTGCAAACCCAAGGATGTAACAATGAATCCTCTCTCATTCTAAGGTGGCAATCATAGTTGGGTGCATTACAAGATTTTATTTTTGCTAATCTTCTTACTACCAATTGATTTCTTTCTAAATTTTAAAATTAACCCTTGGTTTTTCATTAGCCTTTTGTTATCAACGGTACTTTCTTGGTACCACTTCTGCAGAAAGTACCTGACCACAACTGCAAGAAAATGAAAAAAAAAAAATGTTAGCCATAGTTTAGTCATTAATTATAATACTTTCTGTTTTGGGTTGTAATGGCAATGTAATTACAAATGAGTTCTCAGACAGTTGTAGGAAGTTGTAGGAACCAATGGTTGGTATGCTCAACCAACTGTCGGGTGCTTTATATATGTAAGACTGGCACCGAGAACGGGTTACTTTTGGTGCAAACATTATATGGAATAAAAGTTATATCATTCTACCAATATTATGTGCGATGTGTTAATGCTGAATTATTGTTTTATTCATGTTTTGCTTGAATCTTTGTTTACTCTGCATAAAACTAGATAACCCATAGGGAGTAAACATTTTGGCGCCATTGCCCTATCGAACTTGGAGTTTGAGGAAAGGTAAATTGGCGGGATGGTGGAATAATGGGCCACACTTTCAATCAGCAAATACTAGTGACTAGCAGCGACGTTGAGGACAACAAGGAAGAGACCTGAGAAGATCAGTTAACGCAGGACTTAGTTCACGAGTGGGAAGTATCAGTTGATCACTACATGCAACAGGAGGCTCGGGAGAGAGCGGTATCGATTGACACAGTACGTGCCGAACTCACGGTGCATACTCCAGTGTGATCTTCTGGGAAGCCTTCCAAGGTTGTTGGCTTGCAAACTTGATTGAATTCCAAGAATGGCAAGAGGACGGGCAATGGAAGCAACGCAGAGAACAAATACTACAATGGTATGAGGACAGGAACCAGAGCAAGGAGGAGCATGACACAAACAAACGACGTACCTCTGGCAACTCCATTAATTAATGCCCCTTCTGCCGAACAAAAACAAGAGACATACTAGGAGAGAGAAACAAGAAGAGAGAAGGAGAAGCATTTGTGAGATCTCTCTTAATCAAGGAGCAAAGTGAGAGGCGACAACAGTTGCAAATAATCGTTGAGGAATCTCAAAGCCCGCCACAAAGCAAAGGCTTAAGTGTCAGCCAAAGCCAAAGTAGCGAGAGGCGAAGGCTCATGGGCAGGGAGGGCAAAACACAATGTACGAGGTGATAATGAGAGGAGATTGCTAGAAATCTATCACTCCCCAACGAGGTAGGAGAGGTTGCCGACCAGGCGAGTAATCCTTCCGTACGGGCAGTGACCGACGAGGAGAGTTCGAAGTCTAACTCCCTACGGAGCGAACCATTAGTGCACTTTGCAAAGTCAACGAAGAAAGAAACCTCCAAAGGGAGGTAGCGGAATTATTTGAGAGTATTGGGCCTTGAGAATTTGGTCATATTGGAGGAACCAAGGATAGGGGAGCCAAAACCAAAAACTCCATGGAGAAAGGAGTATCAGTACGAAAGACATGACCAAGGTGTGAATGACGCCAGCGGATAGGTTGAGAGCTCGCGCATGGCCGAGAGTGCAAGTGAGGCATAGGTACGTGGAGAGAGAGCCACTCCACCTGGGTCTGACACGCACGGTACTGACCGAACCAAAAAGATGGTGAACACTGTAATGTCCCCAATCCCGCAGTAGGCCATTATGGCATCTGGTTAGTCTATCTCCCCCATCCGGATAGGCTAAAGACTTCTTTCAGAGGATGTCAGCCAGTCACAGGCTTCAGTGGGCGAACATTTATTATTTGGGCTCATTTTATAAAGTAAAGTCACTTTACTTCATAAAAGGATATTATAAAGTCACTTTATGACTTTAAGTTACTTTATTTTATAAAAGTGACTTAAGTGACTTAAAGTAACTTAAGTGAGCACCTTTATCCCACATTGCTTAAGTTGTGGAGTTTTCTCTCATTTTGAGGTTATAAAAGAAAAAGGCTTTCTTGGGAAAAGCACCATGGAATTTATAAACAAGAAAAACAAATCTGGTCGCATTTGTGACTGGTTACTTTCTTGAGGATGCAAACCCTTGAAGGGAGTTTGAAACGTTGGACGTAGCCCCAACATTTCAATGGTGGTGGAATCACTTCAGATTTCACAAAGAGCATATTTGTAAGTACAGAATTAAGTCTATGAACAATAATCTTGCACAGCATTAAAGGACGTTGATAGTTTCCAAAATCGATTAGTATTCAGTTTGCAGTAGCTGATTTGATACGTTGGAAAGAGGTTATTGACAATCCGAAATGATATTGTTGAAAATATAAACTGCTGAATGTATTTAAAGTTGTTACGGTGAATGTTAGAGACTAATCGTCTCTGTTGTTTCCTTACGTCTGATAACCTCACATTTGTATTACCAAGTTGGAGGATGTTGAGAGTGACACGGGTTACAACATTTACCGTGGTCATTGGGAGGATGCTACTTGACTGAGCCCTACACAACCCACCCTGTATTGTTAACGTTGAACCTCTCCTAGTAGAGTAATCGTGTGGAAGTGTGCAGGTGAACTGTGGGATTAGATTGGCTTGGCGACAAGAAGTCTGAGATTCGTGTTACACCCAGCTGCTTATCGGGAGGGAGTAATAACTTGCACATCACCCATGATTGCTTGCAGTGACGGCATGGGATTGAAGTAAACCGTGGAGCCCCTACAGGCCGACAACGTGAACTGACAGTCGTGGTTCTAAGGTAAGACACGCACGCTGCACAGGGACTCACTGCCCGCGTTGTAGAAGGCAGTGCTGATCACAGGACCCATTTGGTCTCCATCACCCGCATCACAGCCCAAACACTCCACAAGCCAGGTTACAGACCAGTCGTCCGTATTGGATATCTCCAGGCAAGACCCCACGTGAAAATACAAAAGGTGCATGGTTGTTGACTTCTTTTGATGTATGGAAATGAAGTATAATAAAATCTACAACTTGAGATTTGGTTTCATATTTGAGAACTGCAATCTTTACAATTAGCTTCTTTATCAATAAATCTCGAGTTCTCCTAGTTGTTACATTGTTGCATATCTTTGTTGAGAAGAGTTATTTACCGCAATGCTTCTAGTCTTATAACTTATATAAATCTATATGCATGCATTGAAATTTTATATATACCAAAGCTAATCACACAACAGCAAGATACACTCATCCTTGTTGAAACTAGACAAGTACCCTTTACCGGTTTTGAGAAAAATTGCAATCCAATTGGAAAACAGTCGACTGAGGATATTACAGTGGTATCAGAGCCTTGATCTTGCCATCCTAGTGGGATTATTACTATCAGATTTACAGTTTGGTTCAGTAATAGCTATTTTAGACAAGGATGCATAGCAGGCACAGGACACCCGGATTTAGACATAACAGAGTTGAGTAGGAACAGACAGATTCTTCCCTACAGCTTGATATAGAGAACAGTCATACAGAAGACGAGGAGTTTGTTTTGGAATAGGCCAATCCATGTACAAAAATGACTAATGAGACAGATAGAGAGACCAAGGAAACATTGAGACAGATACGAGATGGACAGGACCATATTGTTGATGTTCTACACCAACTTACAGGGGTTATCCAGCAGTTGTCAGTCACAGCCAGGAGGCCCACTAGCCATCACAGTGGTGGAGGCAGTGTAGCGGGATCACCTAGGGCAGCTAGGGCCCCCACTCGTACATGCGATAGGCCTCTCATGCCTAACTTTGCGGATAATAATGCAGAGGAAGAGGTAGCACCCCCAGAGACCGCAGACATTCTTCCAGAGCATGTGATGACCATGCATGACGAGTGGAATATGTTACCAAACAATGTCAAAGCAGATTTGACTTTTCCCCAATACATGGTTCATAAGAGAGAGTTCGGCAGGAACCAACAGGATAGAAGACCCAGGGGTCTGAACAGGGACTTAAAACATGCTATGAATAAGTTGACTCTCTACATTGATGGCAGCGTTAGGACATCCGCTAGAGCTTGGATTCACAAGCTAGATACCTTCTTGACTCTCAAACCCATGTCGGAGACTGAGGCAATTAAATTTGCCACTATACATTTAGAGGGAGCTACATATGATTGGTGGCATCACGGCCTTGTCACCCAGGATCACGGATTGATTGCTTCCTATGAGATCTTCAACACAAGATTGATCACCCGTTTTGATAGGAAAGACATAGAGGTCCACTACAGGGAGTTAGCTCAGTTGAAACAGGGTGGGTCATTAGAGCATTGCATTGATGAGTTTCAAAGGATCTCCATTATGGTTCTAGACATGTCTAAGAAGAGAAAGGTAATGTTGTTTATTGAGAGCCTACAGGATAAATTCAGAGGACTGGTTAGAGTTCTCAAGCTAGACACTTTGGATGACGCTATTAAGTTAGCACATGATTTAGATTCACCTTCCTCCATATTACAGCCACCCAAGAAAACTTTTAAGGCATCCTCTTCATTCCAAAAGAATAAAAATCAGAATAAGAGTATGCCCCCTAGGCTGGATTTTGAGACTAGAAATGAGTTAAGGAGGAAGTTATGCTTTACTTGCAAGGGGCCTTGGACTCCAGATCACAGGTGCCTTGGGAAAGGCAAAATACATTATATTGAGGTGGCTTCTGATGATGAGTGTGAGCAGTATGAGGGCAGCGATGAGGAGGCTCAGATAGAGCAATCAACGGAAGGGAAAAAGAAAAAAGCTTCCCACGAGCAGCCCCCAGTTACTTTAGCATCCCTTTCAAGGATTCCTACTTGTCACCCTTTTTATTTGAAGGGAGTGGTTAGAGGACAGAGGATCGTTTGCCTTTTAGATACAGGTGCTACACAATTTTATCAGCACAGGCATGGTCTCCAGGAGGAGGTTGCAGGTAGATGACATTCCAGAGTTTGAGCTCAAGGTGGCAGGAGGCGATTTATTGAGCTGTACAGGGAAGATCTTCGGTCTTCCAATTCACTTTGGAGATTACCTTCTAGAGGCCGACTTTTATGTCATTGATTTGGACAGTTTGGATGCTATTTTGGGTATGCAGTGGTTACAAACCCTAGAGAGGTACACCATTGATCACAAGCTGAAACAATTGGAGTTTATGCAGGGTGATCAACAGATGATTCTCAAAGCCATGCTAGATGGCGGGCCTAGATTAGTGTTGACCCACAGGATGGAGGCCATCATGAGGCATAGTGACATGGAGTGGGCAGCCCAATGCTTCATATCCTCTAAACCCACACCGGATTCAGGGCAGCAAGTTCACTTTGATGTTCAGAAGGTGCTTGATAAGCACAAGCGGGTTTTTGAGGACATTCCTCCAGGCATACCTCCAGACAAAGGATTTGAGCACATCATTGAGATGGAGGAGGGCGCTAAGCCCGTGATTACCACACCTTATCGTCACCCTAGGCACTATAAGGAGGAGATAGAGAAGACAATAAAGGAACTCCTAGACATGGGACACATCAGGCCCAGTTGCAGTCCCTTCGCTTCTTTAGTGGTTGGTTTTAGTGAAGAAGGATGGGACTCTTCGCATGTGTATTAATTACCATACATTGAATAAGAGGACCATTAAGAACAGGTACCCCATTCCCCGGATTGATGAGCTATTAGATGAGCTACATGGGGCAGTATACTTCTCTAAGATAGATCTTCGATCAGGGTACCATCAGATACGTGTCAGTAAGGAGGATGTTCATAAGACGAAATTTAGATGTCACTACGGGCACTACGAGTTTCTAGTGATGCCATTTGGGCTCACTAATGCACCAGCTACCTTTCAGTCTTGCATGAATCACTTATTCAAAAAGCAGTTACGCAAGAGTGTCCTGGTATTCTTTGATGACATCTTGGTCTTCAGTAGGAAATGGGAGGAGCACTTGAGGCACTTGGATGAGGTTCTTAGCATCATGGAGAGTCAGTCTCTATTTGCAAAAGAATCCAAGTGTGAGTTTGGGTTGACTGAGATCCTCTACCTGGGACATGTGATAGGGGCAGATGGAGTTAAGGTTCATCAGGAGAAGATATAGGCAATCCTTGATTGGCCACCACCGCGGAATGTGTCCGACTTGAGAGAGTTCCTTGGGTTATGTTCTTATTACAGGAGGTTTGTACAGGGATTCTCTCAAAGAACAGCACCCCTCACCGATCTCACTCAAAAAGGGGCTTTCAGGTGGACAGGTCAAACAGAGACAGACTTTGATAGACTCAAGACTGTCATGAGTACGTGCCCAGTTCTAGCACTACCGGATTTCTCTAATTCGTTTATTCTAGAGTGTGATGCCTCAGGTAACAAGATTACATCCCATAGCATATGAGAGCAGGAAACTTAAGGACAATGAGAGGTTGTACTCTACGTATGACAAAGAAATGCTTGCCATCATGCACGTCTTAGCTAAATTCAAGTAGTATCTGGTCGGTGGCAAGTTTACAATCAAAACATATCACAACCTGCGCTACTTCTTGGAGCAAAAAGAGTTGAACGAAACACAGCAGAAGTGGGTTAGTAAAATCCAAGCTTACGATTTTGACATTGAGTGTGTCAAAGGCAAAAATAATATTGTGGTTGATGCACTTTCTAGGAGACCTTCAGTTGCGGCTTGTTGTGTTCTATCCAAGATTTCCACAAATTGGAAATCCCACTTATTGGTTGAGTATTCTAAAAATACTCGAGCATGTCAGATTTTGGACGGACAGCTTTCAAATAACAGGTGCAGGGTAATTGATGAAATCATCTTCTATAAGGACAGGATTTACCTACTGCCAGATTCTAAACTTAAGGCTAAGATAATGAGGGATGTTCATGATGCGCCCACAATAGGACATCCAGGGTTTTTCAAAACCTACAGGCAGGTTAGAGAGAGGTTCTCATGGAAGGGCCTCAAGGATGATGTCCTCTAGTATGTCAGAGAGTGTCAGACTTGTCAGCAAAACAAGTCCGAACACAAGCACCCGACCGGTTTACTGCAGCCCCTACCCATTCCAGCCCAGAGGTGGGAAGGTATTTCAATGGATTTCATTACTGGTTTGCCGAGAGTATAGGACAAGGACAACATTTATGTGGTGGTGGACAGACTTACTAAGTTTGCTCACTTCTTTGCTATTGCAGCAGATTGGTCAGCTGCGCAGGTGGCTGAATTATTCTTCCGAGAGGTTTTCAGGCTGCATGGTCTTCCCAAGACCATTGTTAGTGACAGGGACAGTAAGTTTCTCCGCACCTTTTGGCAATTGTTCTTCAGATTGGCAGGTACCAAATTGACTCCCAGCACCAGTTACCATCCATAGACGGATGGCTAGACGGAGATTGTGAACAAGTGGGTAGAAGGTTATCTCCAGAATTATGTAGCGGGGCAGCAGAGGGCTTGGGTTAGATGGTTGTACTTGGGGGAGTTTTGCTACAACTCCACCTATCATATGACTATTGGTTTGTCACCATTTCGAGCTCTCTATGGCAGCGAGCCATTATCTTTCATAGACTTGCCTCTTAAGGACAACAGGGCGCCAATTGCGAGAGATTAGATACAGGACCATCAAGATATCCTTAAGTCTCTCAGGGAGAACATTCAGAGGGCACAGAATCAGCAAAAGTTGTATGCTGATCGACACCGGATAGAGCGGATTTTCGAGGCAGGGGATTTGGTTTACCTTCGTCTCCATCCATACAAGCAGCGCTCTTTGAAGAAGAGTGGATCGGAAAATCTAAAGCCCAAATTTTATGGTCCCTACCGCATCTCCAGGAGGGTTGGTGAGGTGGCGTATGAGCTCGAGCAACCTGCCGACAACCGGATTCATGTGTCTTGCCTCACGAAGGCAATAGGACAGCAGATAGTCCCTTCAGTTGGATTACCCCCACTTGATGAGGGTAAATTGGTTTTGGTGCCAGTTGAGGTGATTGAGATCAGAGAGAGGAAGCTGTCGAACAAGGCTACCAAAAATACTTGATTCTATGGAAGGACTTACCGATAGAGGATGCTACATGGGAGGGTGAGTCTATTCTGCAGCACCCTGCATTGAGATTGCTAGAGGGCAAGCAATCTCGGGAAGGGAGGACTGTAATGTCCCCAATCCCGCAGTAGGCCATTATGGTGCCTGGTTAATCTATCTCCCCCATCCGGATAGGCTAAAGGCTTCTTTCAGAGGATGTCAGCCAGTCACAGGCTTCAATGGGCGAGCATTTATTATTTGGGCTCATTTTATAAAGTAAAGTCACTTTACTTTATAAAAGGATATTATAAAGTCACTTTATGACTTTAAGTTACTTTATTTTATAAAAGTGACTTAAGTGACTTAAAGTAACTTAAGTGAGCACCTTTATCCCACATTGCTTAAGTTGTGGAGTTTTCCCTCACTTCGAGGTTATAAAAGAAAAAGGCTTTTTTGGGAAAAGCACCATGGAATTTATAAACAAGAAAAACGAATCTGGTTGCATTTGTGACTGGTTACTTTCTTGAGGATGCAAACCCTTGAAGAGAGTTTGAAACCTTGGACGTAGCCCCAGCATTTCAATGGTGGTGAAATCACTTCAGATTTCACAAAGAGCATATTTGTAAGTACAGAATTAAGTCTATGAACAATATTCTTGCACAGCATTAAAGGAGGTTGATGTTTCCAGAATCGATTAGTATTCAGTTTGCAATAGCTGATTTGATACGTTGGAAAGAGCTTATTGGGAATCCGAAATGATATTGTTGAAAATATACAATGCTGAATGTATTTAAAGCTGTTATGGTGAATGTTAGAGACTAATCGTCTCTGTTGTTTCCATACGTCTGATAACCTCGCATTTGTATTACCAAGTTGGAGGATGTTGAGAGTGACACAAGTTACAGCATTTACCATGGTCATTGGGAGGATGATACTTGACTGAGCCCTACACAACCCACCCCGTATTGTTAATGCTGAACCTCTCCTAGCAAAGTAATCACGTGGAAGTGTGTAGGTGAAGCGTGGGTTTAGATTGGGATTGGCGACAGGAAGTTAGGGTTAGATTGGCTTGGCGACAGGAAGTCTGAGATTCGTGTTATACCCAACTGCTTATCGGGAGGGAGTAATAACTTGCATGTCACCCGTGATTGCTTGCAGTGACGGCATGGGATTAAAGTAAACCATGGAGCCCCTGCTGACCAGAAACGTGAACTGACAACCATGGTTCTAAGGTAAGACACGCACGCTGCACAGGGACTCACTGCCTGCGTTGTAGAAGGCAGTGCTGATCACGGGATCCGTTTGGTCTCCATCACCCGCGTCACAGCCCAGACACTCCACAGGCCAGGTTACAGACTAGTCATTTGTATTGGACTTCTCCAGGCAAGACCCCGCGTGAAAATACAAGCGCATGGTTGTTGACTTCTTTTGATGTATGGAAATGAATTATAATAAAATCTACAACTTGAGATTTGGTTTCATGTTTGAGAACTGCAGTCTTTACAATTAGCTTCTTTATCAATAAATCTCGAGTTCTCCTAGTTGTTACATTGCTGCATATCTTTGTTGAGAAGAGTTATTTACCGCAATGCTTCCAGTCTTATCATTTATATAAATCTATATGCATGCATTGAAATTTTATATATACCGAAGCTAATCACACAACAAGATACACTCATCCTCGTTGAAACTAGACAAGTACCCTTTACCGGTTTTGAGAAAAATTGCAATCCAATTGGAAAACAGTCGACTGAGGATATTACAAACACCATAGAGAAGTAGAAGCTCCATAGTTCACAGGGGATGGTGCTCGCCATTGTAAAACATGTGTGACCATATGGAAGGCCAATGGCGAGGATCATCACGACTATTGGTTGAAGGCATTACCTGCCACCCTATGGGGAATTGTCAACGACTGGTACACAGACTTATCCAGAGCATACAAAACAACATGGAATGACTTGAAAAGGGCATTCGCAGAAGAATTTAATTTGCTACGAGATGACGACGAGATAGTAGCAGAAATTTATAACACGAAACAAGGAAAGAATGAGATTGTACAGGCCTACAATCATAGACTGAGAGAACTACTCGGTAAGTTGGAAAACCAGCCAGCTAACGGGCAGAAAAAGAGGTGGTTTATCAAAGGATTGATTACTTCTCTGTGGAAGAAAATGAAAGTGGTATCCCCCTCTTCCTACGTTAACGCCTATAATTGGGCAATGGCTATCGAGAGTGAGAACAAGACGTCCCGAGGGAAGGAAAAGTTTGGCGATGACGATAGTATGGACGAAAGCACTGACGGAGAATCTAAAGACCGTACAGGTCCTCAAAAGGAACATGGTGCAAATGATGGAGCTGAGAGTAGAGAAAGAAGGTACCAGGGCTGGCAAGGAATTGAGGTGTATCGACTACAAAGTTGAGAGCCACACAAAGGTGAATTGCCCAAAGAAGTTCCGCGACATCTGCTAAGTACTCGGACACTCCATTAAGGAGTGCCCGTACAACTTGAAAGCCAAGAGCACCCAAGTGCTCTTCACCCAAGGAGAGCAGACAACACCAACCACACCACCGAGGCCAGCTACAAACTCTAATGCCTCACCGAGTGGATATCGCAACAACCGGCAAGGAAACAACAACAACAATAATAGCAATAACAATACACCTAGAAGCCAAATCCAATATAATGTGAAGGGGCGACCCATGATCCAATGCCAGAGATGTAACGAGTGGGGTCACTACACACGAGATTCTCAAAGCGGGCAAGGAGGTGGAAGTTTGTTGTGCAAACGGTACGGTCCAGGCAACCATGAGGACGCTGACTGCCCCAAGCAAAAAGGGGTAAACATGCTAGACATAAGAATCCTAGAGGAGGAGCTGGCAATCACTAGGCTGTAGGCCAAGAAGGCAACATACCCTGATCCCCGTACGGAGAAGGAAAGGCTGAGGGAAACCAAGGCTGATATTGAACAGGCAATGGAGGAGGAACGAAGAACGTCACATGACACTGCCAGCACTCCCCTACGATCGGAGTCCAAAAGGAACATTATGCAACAATTGTTTTAAGTCATCGTAACAACACAAGCGACTAGGACAATGACAAGCTAAAGGAGGAACAAAAAGACAATCCCACCACAGATTTGATGTTGTTGGCAGTTGCCGTTGGGAGGAAACTAGCTATGGTAGAAATGGTAATAATGGGACAAAGACTAACAAACACTATCATCGACGGAGGATTTGACATAGATGTAACTACCAGAGGAGACATGGAAAGCCCTTGGCAAGTCGACACTCTGGCTGCCAACCTTCCATTTGATAGGTGCCAACCTACACGGCATCAAACCAATATGAACACTCATGGCCTAGAAGATAATCATTGGTACACAACAATTTTTCTTGGACTTCATGGTCATTTTGTTAGAGAAGAAGGCATATGATGCCCTTCTTGGAAGGGGCTGGTCGATCACAGCGAAGGTGAACCACAACTAGAAGAATAACACTCTCTATCAAGAGTGATGAAGTACATAATTGACTTGTGGAATCAGGCACTCAGCCAGGAATTGGCATCAAACTCAGAGTCTAAAGGAGGGGGTTTTGACATGGAAGGAGGGGGGATAGAACCCAATGATGAGGGAATACTGGAATTGAGAAATTGTTCAAAAGACGAAACTAGTTACCTCAACGGGTTGTTTCATTTGCAAATGGAGGACTATGAAGTTTTCCACTCGAACTGTAATATTTTGGGAATTGAAGAAGCAAGGCCGAAGAGTGACAGTTTTCCTCCCAAGTACGGTGAATACAAGGAAGGCGTGGCAAGGGAAGATGACACGCCGGCCCATCAGTTCAAGAGGGGCAAGGCAATTAAGTACGAAAAACCAAACATACGGAAGGTAAACCTGGGAAAGGAAGATGATCCGAAGGTCATCTTGGTCGGGGACGACTAGGACCCCATACTCAAGACATTTGCATTCGGAATATTCTTGGAATATAAAGATATTTTTTCTTGGATGTACAAGGATTTGAAAGGCATACCACCAGAGTTGTGTGTACATCGGATTCCTCTTGTACAAGGTGCATGACCCGTACAGAAGAGGTTGTATTGTATGAACAAAAACTATGTCGCCAAAGTGCAGGAGGAAATAGAAAAGATGTCAAAGGCATGCATCATTTTCAAGGTGCAGACAAGTGAGTGGGTGTCACCCATTGTCATCTCCCTGAAGAAAGAAGTGAATCATATCCGGATCTACGTGGATTTTAGATGTCTCAACACGGTTACCATTAAGGACCCCTTTCCCATTCCCTTCGCTAACAGCATATTGGAGGAGGTGGCAGGACTTGAGATGTACTCGTTCATAGACGGGTTCTCGGGCTACAATCAAATCAATATTACGAAAGAGAACAAATTAAAAGTCGTGTGTGTGGACGAAGATGGAGTGTACGCATACAACAGAATGCCCTTCGGGCTATGCAATGCCCTGCCACATTTCAAAGAATAATACTGCATATATTTGACAAAACGTCAGTTGGCAACTTCAAAGCCTTCCTCAACGATTGGTCCATATATAATGGAAACGAGACTCATCTCACGACACTAAAAGAGTGCATGGAAAGATGTCAAAGGGCACGACTGGCGCTCAACCCTAAGAAGTTCCCGTCTATAGTACCACAGGGTAAGCAGTTGGGTCACATAGTATGCAACGAGGGATTGAACGCCGACCCTGATAAGATAGGGGTCATCATCCAAATGGAAAGCCTGGAGGATGTGACTAGGGTAAAATCCTTCCTGATACATATGCGCTACTACTGACAGTTCATCAAAAGGGTTTGCCCAAATATCATTTCCATTGGATAGGCTGACAAGAAAGGGTGAACTATTCATATGGAGAGCACAACAGGAGGAGGCATTCAAAGAACTGAAGTCTAGACTGATAAGTGCACCCATCCTGGCGTACCCCAATCGGGACAAGGAATTCCATGTGCACGTAGACACTTCAAACTATGCCATCGACGCCACGCTGGCACAATCCGGTGTAGGGGATTGGACCATCCCATATTCTTTTCCAGCTGGTTGCTTCCGAGGGCCGAGAGAAATTACAACACAACAAAGAGGGAAGCACTCAGCATGGTATACTCTATACAAAAATTTCGACATTATCTACTCACCACAGCCTTCACATTTTATGTGGATCATCAGGCGTTGATGTACCTCGTAAACAAACCGATCATACAACAAAGGGTGAGAAGGGTGAGTAGGTGGTTACTCTTGCTCCAAAAGTTCACCTTCAATATTGTGGTATGGCCCGGGAAGAGCCATGTCATCGCAGACCAACTCTCGAGGATCAAATGACGTGAGCCACCAGAAGGAGTAAACGAGGACTTTCTAGATGCCCACCTATTCCAAATTGCCAACCCTACCTCCCTGGTACAAAAACATTGGCCAATACCCATCCACGTTCACATTTCCTCGAGACATGTCGCCAAGTGAAAGGAGGAAACTAGCCCTAAAAAGAAAGACCTTCCAACTAATCAACGACCTGTTATACAAGATAGGGTTGGACCAAGTCCTTTGAAGATGTGTAAT
The DNA here is from genome assembly GCA_018584345.1 of Thuja plicata. Taxonomy (NCBI): domain Eukaryota; kingdom Viridiplantae; phylum Streptophyta; class Pinopsida; order Cupressales; family Cupressaceae; genus Thuja; species Thuja plicata. The sequence goes on from MU225667.1 coordinate 1,104,804, forward strand.
GCAGGAAGAGATATTGGAGGTGCTGAAGGAATTGCATGAAGGGTTGGCAGGAGGCCACATGGGATCGGAAGCCACCGCACGCAAGGTACTACTGGTAGGATTGTGGTGGTCGACCCTGCACACGGATGCTCGAGAGTGGGTACTAGGTTACGATACCTGTCAAAGGGTAAGCAAACCATTGAAACGGAATTCCATGCCCTTCTTCCCTTTGCAGTCACAGGAATTATTAGAGATCGGGTCTTGATTTTTTAGGGTCACTGAAGGTGAGCAACATGCATAAGTGCCAGTACATAGTGGTAGCCACAGAGTACCTCACAAAATGGGTAGAGGCAAGCGCACTGCCAGACAACACCGAATTCAATACGGCGAGATTCCTACATGAACAAATTGTGACTTGATTTGGCATACCTATTCAAATCACAAGCGACCAAAGGGTACATTTTGTGAGCCAAGTGGTCCGAACAATGACAACGAAGTTTAGGATATTTCACAACCTAATAAGTTCATACTACCCTAGAGCGAATGGGCAGGCTGAGTCAACAAAGTGTTGGTGTCATTATGTACAAGACATGCGGAGTGGAATAGGAAAATTGGGAAGAGAGGCTCCCTGCCATATTATGGGCGTACCGTACCACATACAAGGTGGTGATAGGGCACACACCCTTCCAGCTAATGTACGGGAAAAAGGCCATGGTACCAACATAATACACCGTACCAAGCTTATGAATTGCAGTAGAAATGTAATGTCCCCATTTTTAGGTCCTCTAGCAGTGTAGTTGCTGGCATTCTGAGTTTGTGTCAGCATGATTCTAGGGTTGTTTTGATATTTCCAATGAGCTCAGATGGTTTAGAACTTTAGAGGAGTTAAATGATGCTTTTAGATGTTATTTTTTACTTTTGGTTTGGGCTCCAAGATTCTTGGAGGGAGCATCCATTTTTTGAAAGTCGCCTACTCAAGCTCATTTATCATCTTTCATCATTGGGATCTCTTGTGCTATCAGATTTTGATTTTGATGTTTTTTGGTCATTTTCACAAGTTGGGTGTACTATTGGCTATAATTTAATTAAATTTACCAAGGTTGTTATTTTATTGAAAATTGTCAAATGAGAACCTTAGTGGTATGGCTTGTTAGAACCAAGAAGAGAAGTTTGAAATCTTGGGCACATAAAATAGGGACCTTGTGTGTCAAATTATCATTATTTTAATGAAAAGGTCATTTTTTGGAGCGATGATGAAGTTTAAATTAGTAAAGTAACTTTATTATAATGTCAACTTCAAATTATAACATAAAGTTGTTTTTGAGGAGAAAATAAACTAAAAGTAATTTTTATCCCACATTGCTTCTGGATGTGTTTCAACCGCCTAAAGAGGGTTTATCAATAGGGTGTACTCTCATTTGGAGCATGTTAATAAGAATATATCTTTATGCTATTTCTCTATGGTTCTAGAAATCAGTGATTGGTTTTCCAAGGTCGAAAACCCTTGGGATTAGAGGACTGGACGAGAACCCGGTATTCATTGTGGGGTGATCTTACCTATTGAGATTACCATTGAGCTTAATGGCGAATGTTGTCAAGGATTATGGTACGAGCTGAAGTTTACACAGTAGACGACTAAGCTAGGGATTTGTTGTCGAATGCCCTGGTATTTCTCTATAGCTCGAGCTTGCTTATATTTTTATTTGTGGATGATCAAGAACTTTGGTGGGTTAGACATGTGAAGGAAATGTAGATTCATCAACTGCCAACTGTTTGAGATAGCCAGCACTTGTTATTGAAACGACTGGTGAACAAGACTCCCCTAGATGTGGTATTCAGTAAGTTTGCAAGCCCAAAAAACATCAGAACGTTGCCATATTAAAAATCAGATCATTAAAACCAGTGACAAGGTGATTTCAGCTTGTATGGAGTCCTTACTTGTGCACAACCTCTGGGTATGTGAAATACATGATCTAAACCACTCTTGCAATCAAAGAATAAGAACATTGAGAGATATAAATGTCTGAATCATTTTATCAGGATTGTCCACGTATGAATTTTGACTGATTTGAAGCAATAAGAGTGGACTTTTGTACTACTACAATTGTTCATGTACTTTGCTTTACATTTTATATGCTCTATATATTATTTGGCATTAAAACTCAATTGCAAATCAGACAAAGAACTCAGAAAAAATCAGAACAAACTTTGCATACAAACTAATTGACGAAATGCATATGACCCAAGACTGAGAATTTAAGATCAGAATTAGACAAGGATCTTATAAGAAAACCAGCTTGAGGATGCTGAGAGCTTGAAGGAACGATTGTTTACTCTCATGAAGTTGCATGAACGACATATGACGACACAGTGGGTAACAAAGGTGGCCCAATGGAGATAGAAATTTTGGCACAACAAGCATCTCCGACGGATGAACATTCGACTGGGGCAGTTAGTACTCAAGTACAACGACCGTAACAAACTTCGACTTGGGAAGTTCCAAGTTTGTTGGCTGGGATCATATAAAGTTAGGGAAGTGGGATTGAATAGTGCAGTGAAACTATCAACATTGGACGACAATCCTATCAGAGATCCAATGAAACGCTCAAAACTCAAAATTTATAGAGGCCAGAAATAGCAATCAATATGTTGGGGTACACAACCAGAGGAGACTGGACAATTGGACGCAGTGAAGAGATCAAAGAAGACCCGGTTATCACAGAGGAGCCATATTGGCGAGACCTGGACTGGGCCAAACCCATGACGGAACCAGAGGAGCGACTGGCGAGGAAACATGTTGAAGGTGTTGTCGTCCCCCGGGTACATAAACATCTCACAAATGCACTGCTTGGCTCACCAGCATTATGGGAGAGAATAAATGGCTACTGGAAGTGTAAGGCACCCTACGAGGGAAGATGAGAAGGTTGTGGCCTATAACATTGATGAGGCTGAAGAAAAACGCAAGATAGAACAAGTAGCGAAGGGAGAAGTTCGGGAGGAGGATCTAGAAGGGGAAATTGACCTTGAAGAGTATGGTGCCACTTTCGGACCATGCCTAAAGATGGTTGTAAAAATGGATGATCTATTCATCACAGAAGGAAATGGTTACATTGATCACATCATCTAAAAGTGTGACGTTGAAGGAAGTGAAACCCCGTACCGGCCCACCTCCAATGCACTATGGAAAGCAATACCAAACCCGGCTGGGCCCCCAATGGTGAACGCAGTAGCATGGTACCAAAAATATGGTGGTCGATATGTAGATGGGAGTTATAAGGGTGTGGGACCGGCACCCTTAGTCGACAAAATATTCGACCTTGAATGTATGGGAACATACTATGAAAACAAGTGTTACAAAATGCCTTTAGAGACCTGCATGTGGTAGGTACGCATCTAAAGTCAATGTCCGCAGTAGTGAAGAAAAAGGAACAAAACAGAGACCGAGTGAAGAAAATGAAGAGCCGTGGACGAAGCGAAAAAATTGGACCAAGGGAGAAAAGAAGCCAGAAGGTTACAAAAATTAGGAAAAAGCATCCGCGGCAGAATGAAAAATTTAAAGGGAAATGTACAAAGGCAAAACAAGAAGAAAAATTAAAAGGTATGTTGTTTTGTAAAAAATTAAAAATTGGGAAAATTAAAAAACTAAAAGTCAAGATGCAGATGAAAAAAAGTTCGGGAAAAATAAAAAGGAAGAAATTATTTTTTACAAAGTTAATGTCAGAAAACATCATACAAAAGGTAGGAATAAATGGAGAAAAGAAAAAGGAAAAAAAAGGGGGAGAAAAAGAAGTTATAACTATAAGTTGAAACCAAAGTTTTTTATAAAATTGAAATATGAGGCTAAAACACTAACCGTGGCATACAAATACAAAAAATTATGCAAAAAAAAAGTGCAAAAGTGACAAGTGTCGGAGGCCAGAAACGAAGGAAGGAAGAGAAAGAAGCCTTAAGTATTACAGAGAAGCTTGTGTGTACTCTGAGGAAAGGCGGAGTTGGGAAGACTTCAACCGTACGGTTGTATGGAGGACAGGGACTGCAGGTGAACATTATACGGTTGTACGGAAGGAAGAGGAAAAGGCTAGACGAAGGTGTCATATGGTTGTACAACGCAGGATAGTTTTGGTTGTATGGGAAGAACTGGCTATATGACAAGAGTTACTCGTACGGGTTTAGTTTGGCCGTACGGAAAAAAGTGGCAGCCACGAGAGTAGTCTGTACAGTAGAGGAAGTGACAACAACTCATACAGTAAAGGAAGGAGACGATCGTACAAGAGAGGCAGACTGTACGATAGTGGCAGGAGGAATCCCAAGCCATACAGTGGAAGTGAGAGATTGAAGGTGGAAGAAGAAAGTAGACCATACGGTGCAGAAGAGACCAGATCATACAGTTTGTACGGTGAAGACCACCGTACGAACAACATGGGGTATTGGTACATCCTGACGGTCAATTAGAGGGTGTTGGAGTGGGAAAAAATTGACGAGATTGTGTAAGAACCCCTTGTGGCTCTAACTTTGACAAACGCTGAACTGTGGTATAATTCTGGATGTTTGACAATTTGTCAAACACTTTGCAGGCAAGCTCTGATACAACTGTAGTATCCCTTGCTAAATGA
>MU225667.1:1126743-1151800 GCA_018584345.1 Thuja plicata
AATTATGTTTATTGTTTTAGAAACTCCTCCTACTGATGATTAGTTAAGAGATGTTAAGTAAACTAATTATATTAGTTAGTAATTAATGGATATCATGAAGGGTCATGATCCTCCAAGTTGCTAACCCGTTGTATAATATGTATGGTTGACTGGAATGAGGAATCAATCAATCACAAAGGCCATTGCTTTCCTCAGACCATCAACAAGAGCAGATTATTCACTTACCTATTCATCCATTTCCTTAACAATTTAAAATCATTTTTTTTTACTCTTCCTAGTTATAATTGCAAGGATTATTTTAGAATATCCTTACATTACCATTTGAGGTATATGCAGTTCCCTGAACAAGTCCATATATTAGTGCCATGGATTCCATTGCAATTGTGTATTGAAAATATCTCTAAGACGAGTAATCAAGTTACCTTCAGAGTTACTAATGAAGTCCTAGCACTTACAGACCTTGACTCTGCAAAATTGAGCTTAGAATTGAGCTTGTCATGCACAACTTGTAGGGACGACAATCTGTCCTTATTAAGAGGGGTATATAGACACAACCTTCAAAATGACATAACCTTGTGCAAATTCAAAATCTAAAAAATATCTTTTTTGTTTTTGCATTTTTCCTGAGTAACTTCCAGGTTTCTAATCAATTTTCAACATTCAAGCTCGACTCCAGGCTGCATCTCAGTGTTTCAGTAACATAATTTAGATGAAATAAATCACTTGGAAAGACACAATCAAAAAAAATTGAGGATAAGGAGAATGTCAAATAAGATGTCGCAGGCTGCAGCAACTTCTAGATATACACAAGTATAGTGTATTCTCGAGAAAACTAGTGTTGCTGTTACCTACATTTTTTTGTTTGTCAGAAAAGCTTTTTGCCTAAATTTTACAGTATGAATGAGGCCAAATAAGTTGGCATCATACAGACAACCTAACAAAGTTTAAGAACAAATGGACATCGAATCATTCCTGTAAATATTATAAAAATAACGAAATACTTTGCACAGTAAGTTGGCATCTTATTGAGATTTTTTTACTGGTCTTCCTGATTCATATAAAGGTCTTGCTGCTTCATTATATCCACTGCATTTGTTACACAAGGCAGACAAGTCACAAAGGAGGAATCTATACGAGCTATCAAGCAAGGTAATATAGGTATAGTGGTCAATGAAAGCCTCTGAAGACAGGAGAGAGGTATTTAATTCGTTACAAGTTGAGTCACTTTGCCAGGGATTGTGGGCACAGAAAGCGTAATGAGCACCCCAAAAGTGCTCATGGATAACTTGTGAGATTAAGAATGCAATGATCCAAAGTAAATATCTTCATAGCTCATTCAGCCCCCCACCCCCACAAACTCCAGTGATGGATGGTATCTTGATCTTTGTGCTTTTCAGCATATAAGCGTAAGAATTGTGTGTCCTTGCATAAAGATGTGGTGCCTAAGTCGGTCAACTTGGCAATGATTAAGCTCTTGTAATTCAGCGAATAGCTGGTATATGCATAACCTGATACAATGTCAAAGAAATCACAATTTTTTTTTAAGTACTCTGTGTTCTGATTTTAGAAGGAATCAACTCATTCTCAACGAAATTCCCGAGCAAGGTTACGAGTTTGAGTTCTATGGCGACAGATGAGTAAAACAGTAGAGAATGATTACAAAACATTCCTTCAAGGGGCTTTAGAAAATAATAAATAGTTTACTCAAGCTTGTCACTAAATATTCCACTAAGTCTCATCATGATACAGCTTAGAAATATCATTCCGAGCAAAGACTGAGCATGTGATTTCAAGTCTACTCAAGGGTTCTACACCAAGCACATTAAGAAAATATGATTGACATGGGCAGAAAAATCATCAAAGAGAAACCAGATTAAAAAAAATTATCAAATTAAGGACATGGTAGAGAAGCAATCTACATTACCTAGCACATCATCAAGCATTTTACTGATCAAAGAACCTTATGTTCAAAGCATTTTACTGATCAAAGAATCTTATGTTCATTGTCCTCAGAATCTCATATTTTGAGACAACCTGGCACTACTTTTTTGTATTGAACCCACCTATGGTATTGATGATGATGAAGCAGCCAAAAACACATGGGGTCATAAAGACCAACATTTGAAAATTTTGAAAAACTAAGGTGTTTGAAGCATGTCCTGTATCAAGTATGTCATTGTGTTTCCCAAATTGACAACAATAAAGCATGATTTGTAAAATTCATTTTATATGCATGCATCTTGATCTCCATATTTACTCCAAGAGGGCCTAATGCTCATGATCTATCTTTTGAGAAATACGATGGCCGATTAGAGTTTTACAGGGTGATCCAACAGTAAATTTGACCAGAACGCCATGGTAAACATATATCTGTCATGGACATGTATTTGGTAGAGCTTAGTGGAGTAAATCTTTCAGTTATGTTGTGCCTTTTGTGCTATATATTCTATGAAGGTGTATTAAAAGACATGGAATGCTAAACATAATGAGTCTTCACAATTCAGATAAGTCCAGTTGTGTTGACCTTGGATACAGAAGCCAAAAACTGCCACCATGGAATGAAACTTCATACACCATGAATGGCAGTGATAGGAAGACTGGAAATGGAACTGTATTAAGCTTTGGACAGTAATACTGTTCATAAATTTAAACTTAATGCTTTTATATTGTGTTTAGACCAGATATCTTGGTTTGTAGCAAATACAGCCAGCAAATATGCATTAATCTAGAATTATATATGCTAGATAGTATTAGTACAAATAAAGTAGCAATTGCTATGCATAAGGAAAGAAAATAATTTTACAAATGTCCATAAAGGACCAATGTACGGGACTCAAAAGAACATTCAATCACAATGGAAAAGCACTTCGTTAAAAAGAATCTCAGGTTTGTAAAGCATTTTAAAAATACCTAGAAAGCACTAGATTGCTAGTTATACCTGCAGGAAACTCTGTGAGATCAGCCAGAAAATATAGAAGACGAGAATGTTCTCACACACAACTAGGCCTTCATCAATGTAGATTTGAACCATAAAAAAGTAGATTTCTTAAAAAACTCAGCCAGAACCCCATAGGTCCTCAGCAGTAAAAAATAAACTACAATACATATCATAAAAGTGTTGGCTTTGTCCATTTCACATCTATTATTAATGCCACTTTTTGAACAAAAAGCCTAAAAGTATCAAAAACCATGTCATTCTCTACTAATACTCAAGTTCTTCTCACTCCAAATTTCTTCTTTTTGAAAAATCCACATGTGAAGACCCCAGCTTGTGCATTACTGTACTTGTTCTACTTTTATTATTAACTTCCTTTGTACAGGGTAAGAAAATGCCAAAAGTATTGTGGAACATACCTTGCCTTCATAGTAACCCCGCAACACGAAATTTGCAAAGCCAAAATCAGCAGCAGATATGTATACAAACCGCTTTACACCTGTAAACATATTATATGAAGTTGAACCATTAACTATGTTATATAAGCTTAGAAAAAACCCTGTTTACCAATACTCTAGTAACAGCAGAACTGAAAGAAAATTGTCAAAATGATATAAGTAGCTTGACGCAATACACAAAAAGTGAAAGCAAATGACTTAGAGTTGGGTACAAATCAGAAAATAGGCCATATTCAAGATTATTTATCAACAAAGGCTAGAATGATACATTTATAATGTGCTGTCATATATGGTAAAACCCAACCTAACAATATCCATGGATTTCTAATTTGGTTCCATATCCATTTTGGGTACTGTAGCCCAGATGCTATACCTGTATTAGTACATGTATCCTATCAATGGATCTTATTTTAGTAGCTAGTATCTAATGTGATACAGTGACGCTTTAAAGACACTTTGATAGGGAAAAGCAGATGCATCAAAATAAGGTTGACAAAAAGAATAACTATTTAAGGATTAATGGCAGTGAGATAGGATATGACATTACAGATGACATCAAGAATGTTAAAGAACGATACATAAAACACTAGGGATACTCTCCTAGCATTCATCAACTACAAACATCCTCTTTGTCAACTTACAATCATCTTCAAAACATTTTATTCACCTCTAATGGATGCTGGTAGCCTGGTATAGTCAATCATGATCATACCATATTAATTCCTCAGAATATTTCAAACTGTGCAAATTTTGACTTTTTATGTTGAAGGACACTTTGTTTTCTATGCCCTAAGTTAGACCAGGTGCAAAGTTCCTTTTGATGAAGTTTGGGTTCCCAAAAGGCATTGATTTAATTCATCTAAAAGTCCATAGAAGGCATAAATCATTTTATACTTTTGGTTCAAGTGCTCACTTTAACTATCCATCTTAATGGTCCAACGACCCACATGAAGTCATAGAAGTAAAGCCACATTAGCGTTGGCTTCTACAATTGGCTAGTTTCACTTAATGCTAGGTCCCTCTTCATTAAGTTGTATTGGTTTGGGGAGAAAATATTGACAAGGTCTCAAGCCATTGATCAAGCAGTAGTGTGGCATATCTAGTGGTTTGCAAGAAATGAATGAAATATTATTTTGTTGAACACTCCGGCAGTTGTTGGGTCTTCTATTGAATGGCTTACAAGAGTTGATGGGAGATAAAAGGAGGGCATGGTGTAAGAGCATGCCCGCCATCTAATTAGATTTGATTAACAACCCACAATCTTTTGATGTTGAAGCCCAATTGCGATCGAGACAAGAGGGCAATGACCATCATTTACTCTATCTAGTCACCCATGAATCTTCAAGGGAGCATGCCAGAGAGAAATGAAAACAGATTGAAAACAAGATCAGATGTTAAAGATGAAATAATTGATTATCTATTTAAAGAATCACCCACTTCCTTGTTAATTTAGAGCACGCAACCACTCCTCTAATGGAAATCATGTTCCAATAGATGCATGTGCCCAACACAAGGTACTCTTCAAAACTAGATTGTTTACTGCTATATCTGATTGAATAAATTGTAATGTCCCCTTTTTAGCTCACCATGGTTGGTGGTTTGGATTAGCCTATCAGAGGCCCTTGTAGCCTAGTATGGTGGATTAGAGGGTCCAGTTTGGGAGTTTTGGAGCTCTTCAAGTGGTCGTTTTAAGTGTTCATCTCACCAGAGGTTTCATTTGTTCTGAGGCATTGATATCTAGAGGTTTTTGGTTCCGTTTTGAGGGACTTATTATTTATAGTAAGATAGTGGATGTCAGAGAGGGACCCATACTATTTTTAGTAAGGCATCCAGGTTGACAGTGGAAGCAATGGGCTAGCCAATGATTAAAGTCAAAATCATTAAATAATGGTTATTAATGAAGTTATGACATTTAATTATTATTAAAGTGTTCTTTAATAATAATTAATTATTTTAAGGAAATATTTTATTGACTTCACGTGACTTTATAATTTAAGGGGATTTAAAATCATAAAGTCGGATTATAAAGTGAGAGCATTTAATGACTTTATTTGACTTAATTATAAAAGGACATTAATTTATTATAAAGTCAACCTTGCATCCAAAAAGCAAATGAAATAAAATCATTAACGTGGCTTAAGTAAGAAGTTTCATAGTTCGAATTTGTTAGTGATAATATATAAGCCAAAAGGGATGAAGTCGAACCACATTGTTGATTGGTGAATTTGCCTGATTTTGAAGAAGTCTCTAGCTTTGCCAAGGTTGTCAGCATTTGCTTGGGGAATTATGAATTCTTAAGATTTCAGGCACTTAGAGTTGGTGAAAGATTCAATGAGATTGTGAGTCTGGGAGATGGCTTCATCCAAAGGTCATCAGTGAGCCTAAATTCATAGTTTTGGTTGGTATTTTATCAATTCGAAGCTAAATTTGCAAGTTACAGTTGTTAGAGGAGATAGAGTTTCATATCGCAATCTTTGAGTCTTCTTTGAGTCATTACAAAGGTTGTTGTACAGTTTTTCCAGCCCCCACATCAACCCTACAGCTGAGACATGGTTCCCAAAGGCTCATACGCCTCACATTTGTAGGTGTATTTCAAGTTTGGTGTTCGCACAACATATCTGAGGGGAATTTGTTACATTTTCTGTAATGTTCCCAATTTTAATAAAGTGACTTAATTAAATAAGTGGTCCCAAAATTTAAATAATATTATAAAGGACTTCTTTAATTAATTAATCTAGTTATGAAATAAAAGGCAACCAAAATAATAAAATAATAAATAAAGTATGTCCGCCTATTTGTAACCCTTTGGGAAACTTCCTAGAGCTCTTTATAAGGCCATGGTTGGCATTATAGGAAGTCGTCGTGGAGTTACATTTTCTTGTGTATATGCAATTCCAATTAGAATCCAGTCTTGTGTTCAGTTTCAAAGGTGGAAGACCCTCTTTATTCTGTATTTGTAGTTTCTGTGGGAGTCATTCCTCACACTAGTCTGTTGTTCAGGATATCGCTTTAGATATTTCACTTTGTACTTCATTGTCGGATCTATCTCTACCGTGTGTAAATATAATTACAAATATCTAGTTCTTGGCCATTCAATGTTGTCGACGGTGCATACTCTGTGTTGATGATTCAACTTGTATTTGCAATAATATTATTGGCGAAGGAATTATCTACGAATGGATCCTTCATTGTGTTTCAATTGAAGTAACAACCTACATTGTTGTACGGAGTGTTCGGAAGTGTGTTGGCTCACTTTTTTGTATGGGCAAAGCATACTCCATAGGGGGGAGTTTCAATCACCGTACGGGTACCTTGTACGTATGGTGAAGCCTAATTACCGTACGGGTACTTGGCTGCACAAGTGTAACATTGTTGTTGGAGCCGAGTGCCGAAGGGAGCGAATGTTTGAGGGCCAAAGGTGTCGAAGAGATTTCCCCTCGGGTATTTTCCCTTGGGTACTTTGCCCTAGTGTATTTTCCCTCAGGTACATTGCCTTTGGGCATTTGCCCTCGGGTATTTCCCCTTGGCTACATTGTCGTCAAGTACTTGCCCTCAAGTGACTTCCATCATTCAATACATTACCTTTTGTTCAATTTTCATACCAAGCCAAGGGGTTTGAGCTATACCAGGTTTTTCTTTAAGCGGCAATATATTTCAGATTTCAATCATACATTAATTTCAGATTTTATTGGTTGCATATATGTTTGGAAATTCATGTTTGTATCAACACTGTAATTGGTCATTAATAAGAAATGATAAATTGCATGGCAACTAATTGATGAATTGTTCATATTCATGTTGCATGCCAAGTGTTTGTTAAAATGCTTAAGTATAAAAATTTATCATTTGGTGAAGTTAGGTCTGAGTGCTAAGTGTTTGAGTTCATGCCTTCTTATTGCAAATCAATATTTACCATATTACTACTGCCATACAAGTGTTTGACAGAATTTCCATGCAAAGTACTTATAATTTGTATTGTGTTTGTGGCACGAGAACTCAGAAATTTCAGTTCAGACTTTGCACACCAACTGTTTGACGAAACTCATATGACATAAAACGGAAAATTTAAGAGTATAAACGAAAGGGATATTATAGTGGTGAAGTTAGAACCTGTTGGGGTTCTTACACTGGTATCAAAGTGGTTTCTTGCCATCCTGTTGGAGTTGGAAATCCTTGGCCTCCCACAGTTGATATTAGAGTAACCAGCACTCTTGTTTTTGGTGTCAGTAATAAGTATAGATAAAATGAAGTCTATACAGGAACTCATGCTAGAGCTCATGCGGCTTTTCAAAACTATGATAAGAATTTAACAAGGTTCTTACAACATCCGAAAATTTTGGATCTCTTGTTTGCAAAGAAAAAGAAAGCAAACACTAATACAAATAATTTTATCAGTACAAAGGAAATAATGGGGATATGATACTTAATTATTATTAAAGTCTTACATTAATAATAATTGACTATTTTAGCCCGTCCGACGTAGGGGAGTTGGTTTGGGGCTGTGAGTGGACAACTCATGGTCTCGGGTTCAACTCCCCTCGGCTTTAACCGATGAATCACGCTTGCGGGGTGTGTGGTTCATCCTTGGGGGATTAGTCTCGCCCCGGCTCGCCTCAAGTACCCAAGATATGGGCTGCTGGGCACTGGGCTGGGTCGCGGGGATACCTCCTCGCTAGAAAAAAAAAAAATTATTATTTTAAGGAAATATTATATTGATTTCATGTAACTTTATAATTAAAGGGGATTAATATTATAAAGTGAGAGCATTTAATGACTTTATTATAAAAGGACAATTAATGATTTAAAAAGTTAGATTATAAAGTGCATTAAATGAATATTTTATTAAGTGCCTCATTAAATGTTTTTTTTCCTAAGTCAATGCATGAGCAACAAAAGCAAATATGATTCAAGTTATCCTCATGTGTTTCAATCTGAAAGCTGGGCGTCATCTTCTAAACCCCCACACTGCTCAAGTACAAAGTGCGGCTGCCTTGAAAACATCCCCAAACGCAGGTCTAGAGGCTACGTTCTGATTGCTAGTTGTGCCTTCTATTATCTGCAACCAATCTGAAGAAAAACTATTACAAAAACCTCCAAATTCATCACCATTCAGCTCAATCATGGCCTCTGAATGAAGCCATAGATAGCAGAAAGAATTGACGGATCTTTCACCATCTCTAATTGCAAAAACCTCTGAAGAATTCCATTCTCCCAGGCAAGAAATTCTGAAACACTTGTCACTAATTCTCTTCACACAATTCAATAATATCAAATACATAGAATGGTTCACTTTTCTCCTCTTTGGCTTAATATATTTCTTCTCACCAAGAAGCTTCTCCATCACACCTCACATAACTTGAATCATATTTTCTTTTGTTGCTCATGCATTGACTTCGGAAAAAACACATTTAATGAGCCACTTAATAAAATATTCATTTAATGCACTTTATAATCTGACTTTATAATCATTACATGTCATTTTATAATAAAGTCATTAAATGCTCTCACTTTATAAATTGACTTTATAATATTAATCCCCTTTAATTATAAAGTCACCTGAAGTCAACATAATATTCCTTAAAAATAATTAATTATTATTAAAATAACACTTTAATAATAATTAAATATTATATCCTCATTAATGACCATTATTTAATGATTTTGACTTCATCACTGGCTAACCCACTACTCCCACTGTCAATTTGGATGCCTTGCTAAAAATAGTTAGAGTCTCTCTCTAACATCCACTGACTTACTATAAATAGTAAGTCCCTCAAAACGGAACCAGAAACCTCTGAATATCAATGCCTCAAACAAATGAAAGATCTGGTGAGATGAACACTTACAATGACCACCTGAAGAGCTCCAAAACTCCCAAACTAAACCCTCTACTTCACCATACTAGCCTATGAGGGCCACTGATAGGCTAATCCAAACCACCAATCATGGTGAGCTAAAAAGGGGACATTACAATCATCCCTTCCTAAAATTGCTTGTCCCCAAGCAATCTCAAAAACAAGTAACACAATAGTCCACTCGGATCCCAAGAGTAGAATTGTGTAATGTCCCTATGATCACCAACTAGCTCATGTAACATCATCACTAGAACAACTGACAAAACCTGCCAAACTGAATTGAATCCGACCATAGATGTCGCAGGAGTGAATATCTCATAGGGAAGCAACTCAGAAGGATGACAAAGTTTACTTCCCAAAACTGCACAAGGAGAACTGTCATACACTCTATCTAAGACATGTGCCACTGAACAGTGCATCTGAAAGAGGTCATGCACATGAGGGTCAAAAGTAAAACTATACGTACTCAACACCATGTACACACCTCAAAACTCCTTTGTGATCCCTGTGTGAAATCCTGATGCACTAGAAGGATCCCAATCTCCGGATAGAAGCCTGCCAAGAAGAACATCCTCCGACTTCTACTGCTCAACTCTGATCTCAACTTCACCGTCCCAAAAGTGGTGAAGCCAATCAATGAGACCCGCCCGAACTACAGTGTTAGCCCTATCATCACTCGGGCCCCAAAGCACACTGAACTCACATCCACCGTACTATAGAGATAAGAACATCCAAAAGCAGCTATAACACAGCCACTATCTCCATCCTTGGCTAGGATCCCATGGATGTGCTAACTTTGCAAGTAATCTAACTTTCAGCCCCTGATCCCATTTACTGCAGATGGAAAATACTCATCCCACAAAGGATGGTTCAACCTCAGAGCTAATCCACACCAATGCATCATCAAATCCTCTGTGTGGATCAGAAAAGAAGCGATGAGTACTCCTCCCTATGCAGTCGCAATAAAAAGCTCCCACCTCGGTCAAGCACTGACTATCATAGCTCTGAATATAACCTCTATTATCTGACTCATCACCAACAACACCCGCAGTGAATGTAACCACGGGAAAACCTGATGCAACACATGGTTGTTCGCTTCTCTCAAAAGATGCACTCATCCCTACTGTATCAACTACACCTGTAACTGTGATAAGTCTGGCCACATCCTCAACCTGCTCACAACCATAACCCGTGGATATAAGGTCATCACCAACTGCCATTGTGGATGACTGTACTGTATTTGTAGCTGGTGAAGACTGTGCCAACCTCAACTACACGGAAAGCTCCTCAATCCGTGACTGAGCTCATGCAAGGCTAACTGCACTCTCTCCAATGAATCCCTAGTCACTACCATCTCATGGGTGAGCTCATCTACCTCCTCTTACTTTCCCCTCGGCGCATTATAGCAACTGCAATCCCACTTGAGAAGATAGTCTTTGCTAGCCAATAATTGTAAATAGTTTTGTTTCATTATTCCAATGGCTTCTCGAAGTGTATGAAACTTTGTAAGGGAAAGGCCACTATCACCGTGTTCATCTGACATAGGAGTACCCCAACCAAACGTAGCTAACATCTGACGAGAAACATCAAAGAGCTCTACGGTTGTGACAATCATGCTATCATTGACCTTAAGTTGCCCAAACAATGATGTCTCTGATATTCATGACTCCCATGCAAGCTCTTTGAATCAAGGTCTGCACTATGATATGAGGTTGTATCTGCAACGCTCACCTTATTATAAACATGTGTGATATCATCAGTGCACACATTAACATCCTAGGCACTATTGCTAAGCACCTCAACGAATGGCTCAATTGATAAGGTAGAAGCTGCTAATTGACAATATCTTCACACACTTCTTCCAAGGTAGTTGCATGTCCATCCGAAACCCGATCCTGGGACCTATTACCAACCATTGAGCTTTCTGATTTATTTTCTGAGGTCTAATTTGTAAAATCAGATTTGTTGTGGCCTACATTTGCATCGCATAACTCATCTCTAACACCCAAAACTTGAGTATCCACACTGGGAAACTCCATGCAACCATCTTTCACACCTAGAATGGCTGATATCTCATGAGTAGGCTCAATACTAAGTCCGCTGTCATAAAAATCAGAATTGTTATCCACGCTGATAACAACTTCTTGGACGCTGCTAATATCCACTTCCTCTTCAATTTTCACCTTCCTACCACCAAACATCATTTGTCTGTCACTGCATGAACCAACTCCTCTTGCAAATAGGTCACGAGCTATCCTGTTATATTGTTTCTTTGCTGAACCAGTTATACCGCATAGCTTTGGATGAAAGACCATAAAATGGTAGAAAGATAAATCTTTCTTAACATATTGTGGAAGAGAATTATATTCCTTAAACATGCTAAGCACTTCATTCCTTCTACCACCCATTATATCCTATGGTGTAACCATCATCAATTTTCCCTGTGGACATATGAACACTTAAAACCGCCATCTCTATAGGTTTTTACTCTTTTTCAAGAGCTTGGGAAGCCTTCATACATAGGTGCACACATATATGAATGATTTCACACTTTTGGGTTAAAGCATGCCGACTTATAGTAGGCATGCACTCCAATATGTGATTGTATACCTTAAATTCAAAACTCCATTATCCCTTTAATAAGTGTGCCCCTCATAATTCAAACTTGTTATTTGTTTCCTTCTTACACAAGTCCTTGCCTCCATATTGTGATTTAGGGATCCCAAATTATAATTAAATTTCCTTTACATGTGCATGTTTCTACCTTCACGAATTTGCACATTCAATTTTTAGGAATTCTTTTTTTTTGTTAGATGTGCATACAACTATACAAGCACAATTTTTATTATTTAATGAGCATAACTTGTTATTTAAATATTTTCCCTATATTTCAGAATGTGCCATACATGTCCATGACTTTTAAAAAGAATTGTTTTATGCTCTATATTCACTTGCGCGCTTTTTTGTATGGCTATGACTTTAGCAAATAAAATTTTCTTTATGCCTTGGATAGATGCACAAGAATATACTCGTTTTTTATTTCAATCTTTAAGCACAAATCATTTGTCATCTACGGAGAACGACAGCATAGCTACATGAAATTTAGAAAATAAAAATCTATGTAAATCCCTTTCTTTGTGAGCAACTATATACTTAACTGCATTATTTTTTAATTCAACGTTTTGGTAATTTCCTTTAGACCCACTCCTCCCCCATAATAATGTTAACTTTTGGTTCTCAAAACCTATAATTCTTCTCAACGTGATGTGTCTAGTACACAAGTTTTACTTTCAAAATTAATTTATTGACCTAAATGATGTATTTTTAAACCAAAAACTTCAACTTTGCATCCTCATGTTCTTTCTCCTATGTGACGCACTACAAATCATCTTGAGAAGCAGTTCTTATGCCTCAACAGGCTCTCATTGTGCCTTTGGCATCAGAATACCTCCTCTATGTGACAAATGTACTCGAAAGCATCTTTATATTGATATGCAAAGAACAAGACCACAAAACAACATGGACAAACAAGATTAAATTTTGAATGTGACAGATTTTGATAAAAAGACAAGGATTTGGATTGGAAATTGACACAATGAAAATTTCTATATGGGTACAAGAGATTCCCAACAAACACAAGAAGATGAATATTTAAGCTGCAAGATTTGTATTACCATTCTTCCTATCATTTTCATACTTAAAGCCTAAGACTCAAATAGTCAAAGAAAAGATAACAATCAACAACTCTTAAGTATTTTAATATTGTAATTGTCAAAGACATCTAGAGGCTAAAAAATTCTCTCTGATACAATCCTTACTAAGTAGTATATGCATGCAAGATCAAATGGAAAGAGGCAATCGAGGATCTTCCTTGGAGGAGCCATCAGGTGGCTGACAAACTCACTTATGTACAAAAACTGCCTCAATTATTTTTGTTCTTACACAGTTATACTTCTGTATATTGCCCCAATGGAATAGCCTAGCAGAAATCTAGAAACTATGCTCAAACGATAAATAGCAATATCATGCCAAATGATGCAAACCACCTTGTAGAACCCAAGCTTAGTGGATCCACTACCTGCTTAAGAAAGTGTGTTTTAACATAAGTCAATAATAGGAGTAATTTAGAATCTTTAGATAAATCTTTCAATGTAAATATCTGGTCCACAACACTTGCGAAATGTATGATTACCAAGGTTCACCCCTATTGTCATAACCCTCCACCATATCATTATAACATCGGTCTGCATATACACTATAGCTGCATAATCATATCCACATCATAAATCAAAATTGCATTGCATTACCATATATTTCCATACTAGCCGATCCTCATACTAATCACAGTGCATTATCATATTTAGCCAATTCATACATCCTTGCATTATCGTGTGTATTCACTCAGCCGATCCATCAATTATTACACTATCGTGCTATTATACACTTAGCTGACTCTCATAATCGGGTTGGCATTGACAATACGTAACAACATATGATTAATGGCATTCACTACAATAATCATCCTGATTAATGCGATGAATATTGGTGACTCTTCATTCGTTATGAGGCGACCATTCGATCGTGCCTCCTCACTTGATCGGTCATGTATATAGATGGAAATTGTATCATTGCAAGAGGATATTGAATATAGATGTGAGAATCAAAAATATAACAGTCCCTTGTGGATTGCTCTGTCTATAGCAACCGATTGTCAAAAGCAATCGAAGGTGCAAGCATTTATATTTATATCAGAGACGACATCAACCCAGAAGCATAATCAATTCAAGATATATCAGAGACGGCTTCATTGCCAGTGCATAGAGATAAAGATTGATCAGACACAGCCTGTTCAATATCCATTCATTATTGTACCCGATAATCTTTGTATTAGAGACAGCATTGCCATTATATAAACCTGTATATCAGCGTGAATCAATAGCACATATCAGAGACAACAATTCAAGTTATCAAGCATACATTCCATTTCCATATCAGATACAACACTTGTGATTATTGTTATGCAATCATTCTAATTGACTGGAAGCGTATGCATTTGGAATTAATATCTATTTCCATCATATTTAGCGTATGCATTTGGAATTAATATCCATTTCCATTGTACTTAGCATTTGCAATTCGAATTAAGTACGCAAAATAAGGCATTTTATCATAATCAAATTCAGTTATAATTATAAAACTAAGGAAATTCACGTAGTGTCTCAATATAGATAAAAAGGGACATTACAAATTGGTACTAGAGCCACCTTTCCTACCCAAAAATGGCCCAGGTTTGCTCAAAATTCAACCAAATATTAGAACAAAAAGTTACAAACTATCAAATTGATTAGCTAATCCCATAAATAAATATAATTCTTCAACACAACATTGAAAGTTAAATATATCCCAGATCCGCAACACCCAAACTCACTCCAAAAAGGATCAACAACAAAGGAGGCTTCACACAATTGCAAGAAAGGATCAAAAGGGGCTGGGAAAATGGAAATCTACAAAGCAGCATTTCGTTAAAGGACTACATGGAGGTGAGACTACAACATCTTCCCAAGGAAGATTGTGATCCTAGGATGAGGAAAGAGTTAAAAAAATTAGAACTACCACATTTTAATGGGGCAAATAAGACACCCGCACACACCTGGATTTAGAAGTTGGACACCTATTTTCAATTAAACACTGTGACAGAAGAACAAGCCATAAGATATGCCAGCTTACACCTAGATCGGGAGGCACATGAATGGTGGTATCATGGGCTGATCACCGCCAACCACGCACAAATCAATTCTTATGTGGAATTCACTGAGAAGGTCATAGAAAGGTTTGACCCTAAAGACTCCGAGCTCTACATCAAAGAGTTAGCCTTGTTGCAGTAAAATGACAGTTTGGAACACTATATCAATCAATTCCAAAGACTTTCAGTACTAGTCACCGATATTTCTTTACAAAGGTTGATTGCATTCTTCATAGATGGGCTAAAACAACCTCTTAAGGGATGGATTAAGTACACCCCGAAACTTTACTAGCAGCTATTAAAATGGCACGAAACATGAATATCCAAGGTTCCCACATACACACTATACCAAAACATAACTCTTGCAATAATGACGAAATTAAGATATGTTTTACTTGTAAGGAAAGATGGAAGCCTAAACACAACTGCAAAGGGACGGGGAAGATACACTATGTGGAAGTAAGACCCAGCACACCAAGTGAGGATGAAGAAAACAATACAAAAAGAAAGAAAGAGTCATCCAAAGAACCAATTAGTGATAGAATAATCGCCCTCATGTCAGCAACAAAATTCAGCTCCTTCAAAGTTAGAGGACTCTTATAAGGGCAGAAAATCACTTTACTTATTTATAGCGGGGCAACGCAAAACTCCATAGACAATGCATTGGTGGCTAAGCATAATCTATCTACACAAAGACATGAAGGATTTGAGGATTTAAGATCATGGTAGCTGATGGATATCAACTATCTTGCACACCATTGGTACCTCAATTAAAAATTACCATTAAAAATCAGGCTATAACCGATGACTTCTATATTGTGGAATTAGGAGACCTCAATGCCATCTTGGGAATTCAAAGGATGACTTCTATTGGAAAATACTCACAAGATATTCAGACTATGGAATTTAAATTCAAGGAGAAAGGAAAGGTCACATTTCACAGGCTATCTAATGAGAATCCTAAGGTAGTTTCAGCCAAAAGAATGAAAGGCATTTTTAGAAAGGGACGCATTACTTGGGCCGCCCAATGTGTGATAACACCAGAAGTTAAGGAAAGAACCCCACAATATTATCAAGATGAAGAGATCCAGTCCATTCTTGACAAGCACAACTTAGTATTTGGAGATATACAACCAAGAAGGCCCCCAAATAGAGGTTTTGAACATTTTATTGAACTTGAGGAAGGAGCCAAACCTGTCATCACAACACTCTACTGGCACCCAAAGAAATTTAGGGATGAAATAGAAAGAACTATTAAGGAATTGTTGGATATGGGGCACATAAGACCTAGTTCCAGCCCTTTTGCATCATCCATTGTGTTGGTTAAGAAGAAAGACGGGACTTTAAGGATGTGCATAGACTATCGAGAACTCAATAAGAGGACCATAAAAAATGGGTATCCTATACAAAGGATAGACGAATTATTAGATGAATTAAATGGGGTTGTCTACTTCTCTGAAATTGACTTACGGTCAAGCTATCATCAAATAGGAGTAAAGGAACAAGATGTTCACAAAACAGCTTTCTGCTGCCACTATGGTCACTTTGAATTCTTGGTTATGCCATTTGGACTTACAAACGCACCAGCCACCTACCAATCGTGCATGAATCATATATTCCGAAGGCAGCTAAACAAATTTTTGTTGGTCTTCTTCGACGACATCCTCATTTACAGCAAAACATGGGAAGATCACTTAAGGCACTTAGATGAAGTTCTTGGCATTATGGAAACTAATTCCCTATTTGCAAAATAATCCAAATGTGAATTTGGAATGACTGAAATTTTGTACCTTGGTCATGTCATAAGGAAGGAGTACAAGTGCATCAAAAGAAAATTCAAGCCATACTTGATAGGCCCCCTCCTAAAAATTAATCAGACCTAAGGGGATTTTATGGGCTATGTAGCTATTACCAACTATTTGTGAAAGGGTTCTCACACATAGGAGCTCCTTTGATCAACTTGACCAAAAAGGGAGCCTTCAAATGGAGCGATGAAGCACAAAAAACTTTTGACAAACTCAAAAAAACAATAAGTCAATGTCCAGTTCTCGCCCTACCATACTTAAACCAGCCATTTATGCTAGAGTGTGATGCTTTAGGGAGTAGTGTAGGGGCAATTCTCATGCAAAATGGACACCCTATAGCTTTTGAAAGCAAAAGTTTAAAAGGCAATGAAAAGCTTTATTCAACCTATGACAAGATGTTGGCTATTATCCATACACTCACCAAGTTCCAACAATATCTTGTAGGAAACAAATTCACAATCTGAACACATCACAACAGCCTCAAATACTTTTTGAATCAAAAGGATCTAAACAAAAGACAACAAAAGTCGATTACCAAAATACAAGCATGCGATTTTGATATAGAATATATCAAAGGAACAAGAAATGTTGTAGTAGATGCATTATCAAGGAAACCTAACCTGTGTTCATTAACCACCATCTATAATGATTGGAAGGCACATCTGTTAACAGAATACTCCAAAAATCCCTACACCCATACCTTATTAGGAAAGAATCAAGACAATCAATACAAGGTCATACACGGAGTCATTTACTACAAGGATCGAATCTACTTAGTACCAAAATCCAAGTTCAAGGAACAGATACTGAAAGCTTCACATGAGAGCCCCTATAGTAGGACACCCTGGTTACTACAAAACCTACAAGCAAATTAGAGAAAGGTTTCCGTGGAAGGGATTAAAAGATGATGTTTTACAATTCATTAAGAATTACTTGCCAACAAAACAAAGATGAAAATTCATACCCTACAGGATTATTACAACCATTACCTATACCAGAGCAAAAATGGGAAGGGATATCCATGGACTTCATTACAGGTCTCCCAAAGGCGCAAGGGAAAGATTGTATTTTTCTTGTGGTGGACCGACTAACAAACTATGCACATTTCTTTTCTATTAATACTGAGTTCAATGCCTCTCAAGTAGCTGAATTATTGGGCTATGCGGCTTCTATAGACGATTTGTAAAAGGGTTTTAACAACGGACAACACCTCTCATAGATTTGACGAAGAACGGGGCTTTCTTTTGGACCAAAGAGGCACATCAGTACATTAGTGTCTTGATCAATTCAACTAGTTAATGAGCTCGTTCCCTGTACTTGCATTACCAGATTTCACTAAGCCCTTTGAGTTACAGTGTGATGCTTCAAGAGAGGGACTTGGTGCGGTGTTGATGAAGGACAAGCACCCCATAGCATTTGGGAGCCGAAAATTGAGGGGGCCAGAGAGGAGTTACAATATTTATGATAAGGAAACGGTAACCATCATGCATGTGTTGGCTAAGTTCACGTAGTATCTTGTAGGCAGAAAATTTGTAGTGAAAAAAGATCATAACAGCTTGTAACATTTCCTTACTCAACGGGATCTTAATGATCATCAACAGAAATGGGTCCGTAAGCGACA
Source organism: Thuja plicata (assembly GCA_018584345.1). Lineage (NCBI taxonomy): Eukaryota > Viridiplantae > Streptophyta > Pinopsida > Cupressales > Cupressaceae > Thuja > Thuja plicata. The sequence continues at coordinate 1,145,161 of MU225667.1, forward strand.
GGCTTATGATTTTAAGATTAAATATATGAAGGTTAAGAACATTGTTGTTGATGCATTATTGAGGAGACCCCAATTGTGCTCTATTGGTGAGATTACAGATGATTGGCGTGGTTTCATTTCTATCGAGTATGCTAAGGAAACATGGGCTACTGGTATTATCGATGGGATAGTACAAGATGACAGATATACACTTGTAAATGATGAGATCATTTACAAGGGGCGGACTTTTTGATACCGGGATCAGAGATACGGAGACAAATACTGTGTGTTATTCATGATGCACCTATGGCCAGACATCCTGGATATTTTAAGGTATACCCGTAGATACAGGAGAGATTCACTTGGAAAGGGCTTAAGTCAGAGGTTCTCAGATATGTGCGTGAGTGCCATAGCAACCAGCAGAATAAATAGGAGCACACTTTTCCCACATGTTTATTAAAGCCCTTACCCATTCCGAGTAGGAAATGGGAGTGTATCTCGATGGACTTTATCACGGGCTTGCCAAAACCCCAAGGTAGAGATTGTATCTATGTAGTGGTAGATAAACTTACTACATTTCCCCACTTCTTTCTGATCACCACTACATATACAGACGTACAGGTGGCAGACTTGTTTTTCCAACAGGTATTCAGACTTCATGAGTTGCCAAGTAGCATAGTCAATGACAGGGACAACAAATTTATGAGTCATTTTTGGGAGGAGTTGTTTAGGCTAAGTGGCATTGAGCTCACTCCGAGCACTAGCTACCACCCCTAAACAGATAGTCAGTCGTAGGTTGTGAACAATTGGGTGGAGGGATACCTTCGGAACTACATATCAGGGTAGCAAAAGGAATGGGTTAGGTAGTTAAATTTGTGTGAATACTGCTACAACACAACCTACCACATGTCCATCCATGTAATGCCCCATTTTCTGTATGGTCTCCCCCCTGCGTTGTCTACCTATTGCAGTCCTTCGTACGGACCTCAAGAACACGTCACCTCCGTACACAATCCTTCCATCGGCACCAAGGCCCCGTACGACACCACTATTTCTATCGTACAGACCAAGCCTCCCTACCGTACAGACCAAAACTCCCCACCGTACAACACAGTGCCTCTGTATGACAACTGCACTCCACCTATATGGCCACACTTAATGTTCCGTCGTCAGTCAATCACCCGACACATACGATCACTTCCGTAGGTGATATCACCGTACAATCTTGCAGCTTGCACCCTCGGTGATGGAGGTCGTATGTTGATTATTGAGGTTGTACGGTGTCCAATCCCTCCATGCACACTCAATCCCGCCTTCGCACACTTTCGTACAATGGAATGGAATTGTCTTCGGATGCTATCTCGGGGAAATATTAGCAAGTCATCGATGTATGCCGTATCCGTCGTATGCAGATAAATGCAAGATATTTGGGGCTATTAACATGTGAGAGATACAAAGACAATTAATGATGCTACGAACAAAATGCTCGAATACTCGAATGCTTTGGTTATGAATATCATTCAGAAGCAATATCAGATATCAAATACAAATTTGCCTTTGAATGAAGACTTCACAAATTTGAAGCACAAAGTGAAATATCGGAATGATATTTCCAACGGCAGACTAGGGTGGTTGCTAACCATTGAAATTGCGATTAGAGAATAGGGAGGGTCTTCAACCTCCAAAACTGCGCACAAACTACCTTCAGCCTTCAGCGTCCAGAAATATAAGAGTCAAATATAATCCATAATGATTTATAATGCCCAGCCAACTCCTTATAAAGGCCTCCAAGAAGCGTCTAGAGAATTACAACAGACCGACATTATTAATTTGTTTTATTATTTTATTATTCGAGCCCCTTTACTTATTAATTAAATTAATTAATTAAATAAGTCCTTGCGATATTATTTTAATTTTTGGACCGCTTAATTAATTAAGCTAATTAAGACACTTATGAAAATTGGGTACATTACAAATCCTCGCAGCCCAAAGATTGCTTGCTCTCAAGCAATCTGTCATCAAACAGTTTGCCCGCCAAGTGCGGAAGTTGGTAGCAGTGTCCGTTGAAAACTCCATGCTGCTTCAGGATCACATGCACAAGTAAACCGACATCAAGCTTCCACTGCGCCACTCTGATATAAACATTTCCATGTTCGGAGTCACTAGGATCCCACAGAAGCCAATCATAAAACACATCGATTCTCAGATCCAAAGCCTTCATGTCATCATGTTCATCAATCTCTTCAAGAGTCTCCTAGCTCAGGTATATCTTGTTGTTTCCATGAGGACACCCCTCACATGGAGAAATTGTAATCATGCACGCCTCATGCACATCCGAAGAAAAAACTCCATGATCAACCACTGGTAGAGCCTACTCATTCAAAGGATCACTGATAGGGCCCACATTTCCATCAATTGTGGTCGTACGAGTAGAGTGTGGTTGTCGTACAGAGGCACTGTGTTGTACGATGGGAAGTCTTGGTTCATACGGTAGGGAGGCTTGGTCTGTACGGTAGAAATAGTGGTGTCATACGGGGACTTGGTGTCGACGGAGGTATTGCATACGGAGGTGACGTGTTCTTGAGATCCGTACGAAGGACTACAACGAGCAGACAACGCAAGGGGGAGGCCATACGGAAAATGCGACATTACAATCCAGCTATCACCCTTTATCGCATTGTACGGGTATGATGCACCTAGCTTTTTGTAATATCCTCGTTCCTGACCTAGAAAATACCGATCAATGGGCAACGTAATAAGTTTAAACAAAAGATATAAACTTATTATTTTGTTATTAATCCATACTCTCATAAGAACCCGATGAGAAGAACCTTGAAATCAACTTAGACGACATAGCTACAATCATACGACAGTTATACATAATTGCCGACTAAGTCAAAGGGTCACAATAAGCTCTGACAGAGAAAATCAAGAACTATACCATATCGATAAAGTAGGTAGTGCTCACATGGACTAGAGTCGACATGGAATTGTTAGCGATAATGATTAATGGCTAAATATCATCGAGCAAGTGCCAAGGTGGCACTGGCTATTTCATTAGCGATATCTGTCACTCTTATAAGGAATGAGTGTGATATCCCTTACGGATAATTATATGATAAAGGTCGATTAACTAAAATCTCTACAACAATGGTTACTTATCGGCATTTGATTATTTTATCATTCCATACAATTAATCTTAATCGTATTGCAATATCGGTTCACAATAACCGATCCACTTATTGATGTTAATTAATCAAGGCAGCAACCATAACAAATGAATGCAACGGTTCACCGTGCCCATTCAAATATTATATATATCCAATGACGGTCAGCTATAAAGGAAGTCAATTGAAGAATAAATATTATACTTGTTCCCTTGTAGACTTATCACTCTCATTGAGCATTATCAGTTGCTGATGCAACCTTGTCATAACCAAGTGCAAGCATCATAACAGTCATATCAGAGACGGCACCATACAGAGCATATTCATATCTCCGTATCAAAGACGGCTCAAGGAAATAAGCAGATTGCATATACACTACAGAGATTATCAAAAACGGCACACCGCCAGTGATCATCCCTATAACAATAGCATATAATTTATTGTTTATCAGACACAGCTAGCAAGGAATGTGCGTGAGTCATATTGGCATATCAGAAACAGCCATAGAATCACATTGAGATTCGAACTCTTATTGCAGACATAGCCTTGTAAGCTTGTATTCCATAGTGGCATTGGAATTACAATTGTAAATATATATATATATATATATATATATATATATATTGTCCATCTCCATTTTGCATTATCCATTGATTGTACCATAATACATTGCATTTCCAACATACATTAATACATTGTTATTGCATTATACATTACATATTGCTGCATATTGTATCACAATTCATTAGTTCCTTTAAATAATTTTAGCATTTAGAATTACCAATTCTATAGAATTACATTAGCATAGCATTTGGAATTACCAGTCAAGCATCATTGCATATTACATTTGCAAACATTTGTAGAAGAATCTAGTAATTCCAATAGGGGTCCTAATTAATATAAAAAGGGGACATTACAATTGTTATCAGAGCTATAATCCTGTCAACTTGTAGGATAAACATATTCCAGATTTATAAAATGGAAACAATTCTGGAACGAGTATAACAGAGAAGATTAAAAAATGGAAAAAAATGAAAGAATTAATAATCGATGGGATCAATTCATCAATAGTCAGATATATTCAAGGAAAATTGGCTCAGTTAGTGGAATTACTAGCCAATATTGACCATAGAAAACAAGAGAAAAGAGAAAAAGATGAATATTCAAGACAGCATGCCCTTAAATATAGACCAAACCTTCCTTCTTTCCTTCCAAAGAAAGACTGAGAAGAAGTTACTTTGGCGGATTTACAAGAACAATGGCGACAGGAGCCAAAATCAGTAGATGTGTATGAGCAATTTTGACATGATTGGTTGTATAGTAGTCTTCAACAAGATATCTCTTTAGAGGACTACATTGATTTACGAATAAAATACTCTCCTAAGAAATATAGCAGTCATCTCATGGACTTACGAAGGGAAAATGGAAAGCATGATTGTAAGTTGGCATCAAAAGGTTCAAAACCAACAAAAACCTTGAAGGTTGTCACATCAAAGAAGGAAGGAGTAGAAGTCTTGGAAAAGACAAATAATCAAACACAATTAAAAGATGATAATCAGAACATGATCGCTATACACTCCAAGGAGTCAAAAATACCTGAAGAAGTCATTTTTGACACCTCTAATGAAGTAGTGGAATATTCATGTATGTCTTTAATCACAAGTGAATCAAGCACACAGATTTATCAAGATCATGAGTCTGATTCTACATCATCACAAGGATCACGCATGGGATATGACATAATAAAGGTTGAAACAAATTCAGCTTATGTGAAGGTCGCCAATCAGAATTCTCTATCACTTTCCAACGAACATCTAGCACTCATGGGTGAGAAAGAGAGGAGTAATGTTTCTAACTCAGTCACTTCATGTATTCCACTTCATCTTCTTGAAGTTGATAAACTAGGAAAGTTGAAAATAAGGAAAGATGACGATGGCTCGAAGAAATCAGATGAAGGGAGGAAGGAAAAAGATGAAATTAAGTTTAGAGACAAAGGTAATCTTCAACTTATTCATAATCCATTAATTAGAATAGAAGTGGGTGCCACATATGACAATTCACTCTCTAAGGTACATGAAGAAACTAGCTTGAAGTCACTCCAACGTGAAGAGGAACATAAATTTTGGGATCCCTGTACAAGTTCAATTCAGAAACTATTAAGATCAGCTTGGAATAGTATAACAAGATCTAACTATACCATCACTAAACATTCTTCAATCAAACTTTATGAGGTTGCAATTCAGACTTGGAATTCGCCTACTAACAATCTTATTTTATGGTTGAACATGTAATGTCCCCAAACCGCTCGGAATGAAGTATAAGACAATCTCCAGCAATGTTCAGATTTCTGAGTCTGTACAGTATGGCCGGGTAGCAGAGGGACCGTACTGTAGCTGTTGTGATGCACAGAGAGTCCATACGGAGGGCACAGAGAGTCCATACGGTATGGACAGGGAGACCGTACGGTAGGAACAGGGAGGTCGTACGGTAGGAACAAGGAGGCCGTACGGTAGGACTGGGAGACCGTACGGTGGGGCTGAGTGTAGCAGAGTGGGTCGTACGGTTATGGCAGGAGGTCGTACGGTGAGGTTGCAGGTCGTGGCCGTACGGAGAGAGTTGTGGGTCATACGGAGTGGAGGTGAAGGTCGTACAGTACGACTGAGAGGCTATACGGTTGTGGCAAGGAGGCCGTACGGTGAAGACAAGGAGGCCATACGGTTGTGTTTGGAGGTCGTGCGAATGTTCTCCGATGACTGGAGGGAATGCCTGCGAGTATGAAATGCGCCTTCGGATAATGTGAAGTAAGGAACTAATGCAATCCACAATGACAGATCGAATCAATCCTTGAGAGATAATAATAATCAAATGAATTACTTCGGATTTGCCAAATTCGATACAAGCAGAACAAAGCAAATTAGGGTGAGGGTTGAATCCCACCGAAACTGCAACAGGCCAAATAGGGAAGGTCTTTCGCTTCCGAAATGGCGCACACCAGAACTCCAACCGAAATTCGCAATTACAAATAAAAATATCAAAACTCAACATACCTACAACTACCTATATGCCGGCATAAATACCCCTTCAGAGAAACTCCCGAGGTTTTACAAAAGAACGCCGACCCGGTATACACCTACGGACAACAATTAAATAAAAATGGGCCTCCCCATTAATTAATTAAAGGTCCTTAATAATATTTCTTTTAAATAGGGACCAGATAATTAATTAACTTAATTAATTTATTCTCTATCAATTTGGGGACATTACAAATCCTCGCCGCCCAATGATAGCTTGTCCTCAAGCAATCCGTCATCAAAACTCCAAGATCCCAAACTAAGCGCGAACAGTGATAACTGTATCCATTGAAACCTGTTGTCCTCAATTTTGCATTCCCCAAAATTGGGGCAACCCTACGCAATTCTCAGTTGATTGCTAGGAGTTTTTCTCTAAGCGTGTCGATGTTATGGAAAGAATATTTTTCAATGAAATCAGTCATC
>MU225667.1:1162162-1173869 GCA_018584345.1 Thuja plicata
CACCTGCGGTAAGAAGGGAGCCTCCCCTATTGCTGAGAGGAGAGAGAAATCTCACATACTGCTGCCTAAAATACACATTTTGCAAGTTGTAGTCTTAGTGACTTGCAAAATATTTAGCCAACAAAACCCCCATGCCGCAACATGACCACGCGCATGCACCAGGAAGTAAGTGAGAAGAGTAAAGCTCCATCAAGCTTTCGTTGCGCCACTCTGATATAAACGTCGCCATGCCCAGAGTCACCAAGATCCCACTGAAGCCAATCATCACGTACATCGATGCTCAGTTCCCAAGCCAAACACGGACGTTGGTCGCAGTATCCGTTGAAATCATTGTGCTGTTTCAAGATCACTTGTGTATAATTTGATTCAGTCGAGACGAGTAGACTGCCACCAAAATTCCACTGCGACACTCTGATATAAACATTGCCATGTCCGGAGTCACCAGGATCCCATGGAAGCCAATCATACAAAACATCAGTGCTCAGATCCAAAGGGTAAAATCCATAATCAACTAACTGTAGAGGTTACTCCTGCAAGGAATCATCGCCAGAGTCTGCATCCCTGAGAGGCTTATCACCCACTAGTAAACCAGCTCATACGAAGGATCACTAATAAAATCTGTATTTCCATCAAGTTTATCATTGGGTGTTGGTTCGATATTTGTGCAAACATCTTCTTTCAGAATCCTTTCCTTCATCTTGGACTCAGGTACCAAATAGATTTTGTCCTTGTAGTAAATGATGTCGCCAACCACCTTGTATCTGTCATACTGTACTTGACCATCCAACAGTTGGCATGCGAAAGTATTCTTGGAGTATTCGACCAACAGATGTGCCTTCCAATCAGCTGAGACATGAGAGAGAATATATGGCATCGTCGAGTGTCATAGTGTGATCCCAGTCAAAACTCTCAATCTTCCCAACAGGCTGGCAAGATCACCAGCTCTGATACCACTGTAATGTCCCCAAACCGCTCGGAATGAAGTATAAGACAATCTCCAACAATGTTCAGATTTCTGAGTCCGTACGGTATGGCTGGGTAGCAGAGGGACCGTACGGTAGTTGTTGTGATGCACAAAGAGTCTGTACGGTATGGACATGGAAACCATACGATAGGAACAGGGAGGTCGTACGGTAGGACTGGGAGACCGTACGGTAGGGCAGAGTGTAGCAAAGTGGGTAGTACGGTTATGACAAGAGGCCGTACTGTAGGGTTGCAAGTTGTGGCCATACGGAGAGAGTTCTAAGCCGTACGTAGTGGGTGTGAAGGTCGTACGGTGTGGCTGAGAGGCCGTACGGTTGTGGCAAGGAGGTCGTACGGTGAAGTCAGGGAGGCCGTACGGTTGTGTTTGGAGGTCGTCTAAATGTTCTCGGATGACTGGAGGGAATGCCTGCGGAGTATGAAATGCACCTTCGGCTAATGTGAAGTAAGGAACTAATGCAATCCACAATGACAGATCGAATCAATCCTTGAGAGATAATAATAATCAAATGAATTACTTCGGATTTGCCAGATCCGATACAAGCAGAACAAAGCAGAGTAGGGTGAGGGTTGAATCCCACCGAAACTGCAACAGGCCAAATAGGGAAGGTCTTTCACTTCCGAAATGGCGCACACCAGAACTCCAACCGGAATTCGCAATTACAAATAAAAATATCAAAACTCAACATACCTACAACTACTTACATGTCGGCATAAATACCCCTTCGGAGAAACTTCCGAGGGTTTACAAAAGAACACTGACCCGGTAAACACCTACGGACAACAATTAAATAAAAATGGGCCTCCCCCATTAATTAATTAAAGGTCCTTAATATTTTTAAATAGGGACCAAATAATTAATTAACTTAATTAATTTATTCTCTATCAATTTGGGGACATTACAGAACAAGCATCCCTCCCCATCAATGGAGATTGATTCCATGAGCAAGGAACACTTGCCAAAATTTCCAAAGAGGTTTTTGTAGTTTGGACATGAGAATCAGCTTCTCCAAATTAGGGTGAAACAACAGCAACATACAAATACACCCATGAGTTGGAATTCGATGCACAGTTGGAATTCAAAGGTTCATCATAGATATATCACCAATAGACATACGTGTAAAGAATCCTTGCAGCTTTGGATGAACCACTTTATACAAAAGCCCTACAAGATTGATACCCTTGTCGACATTGAGAACCATGGGTATTCTAACCTATGGGACACCGAAACCTACGTGATGCGTGAATTACATAACGAATTTGGAGGCATCCACATGAAGCCCTGGGAACGTGCTGAATCATTCTACTGACTTACTTGGGATCCAGGAATCAACATGAGATTATAACAATGCTTGTGGGCAAGCATTTTCTAAGAGGGAAAGACTATAATATCCCTGTCCCTAACCTGGAAAATATCGATCAATAAGCGACTTAATAAGTTCAAATTAAAGATATAAACTTATTATTTTGTTATTAATCCATACTCTCATAAGAACCCAATGCAAAGAACCTTGAAGTCGACTTAGACGACACGGCTACAATCATACGACAGTTATATATAATTATTGTCAACTAAGTCAAAGGGTCACAATAACCTCTGACAGAGATAATCAAGAACTATACCATATCGATAAAGCAGGTAGTGCTTACATGGACGGGAGTCGACAGGGAACTATTAGCGATAATGATTAATGGCTTAATATTGAGCAAGAGCCAACGTCGCACTGGCCATTTCATTAGCGATATCCCTCTCTTATGTATAAATGGTAAAGGTTGATTAACTAAAATATCGACAACAATGGATACTTATCGGCAATTGATCGTTTTATCGTTCCATACGATTAATCTTAATCGTATTGCATTATCAGTTCAAAATAACTGATCCACTTATTGAAGTTAATTAATCAAGGCAGAAAAAATTACAAATGAATGCAACGGTTCACCGTGCCCATTCAAATATTCTATATATTCAATGTCGATCAGTTATGAAGGATGTCGATTGAAGAATAAATATTATACTTGTTCCCTTGTGGACTTATCGCTCTCATTAAGCATTATCGATTGCTAACGCAACCTTGTCATAACCAAGTGCAAGCATCATAACAATCATATCAGAGACGACACCATACAGAGCATATTCATATCTCCGTATCTGACCACTCAAGGAAATAAGCAAATTGCATATACACTACAGAGATTATTAGAAACGGCATACTGCCAATGATCATCCCTTTAACAGCAGTATATAATTTATTGTTTATCAAATATAGCTAGCAAGGAATGTGTGTCATATTGGCATATCAGAGATAGCCATAGAATCACATTGAGATTCGAACTCTTATTGCAGACATGGCCTTGTAAGCTTGTATTCCATTGTGGCATTGGAATTACAATTGTAAATATATACATATTGTCCATCTCCATTTTGCAATATCCATTGATTGCACCATAATACATTGAATTTCCTACATACATTAATACATTGTTATTGCATTATTCATTACATATTGTTGCATATTGTATCACAATTCATTAGTTCCTTTAAATCATTTTAGCATTTAGAATTACCAGTCATATAGAATTACATTAGCATAGCATTTGGAATTATCAGTCAAGCATCATTTCGTATTACATTTGCACACATTTGTAGATGAATCTAGTAATTCCAATATTGTCCTAATTAATATTAAAAGGGGACATTACACTTTCTCGATTTTCTTTTTGGTGACAGTAGAGTACCTAGTGCCAAGGACCTCTTATGGGACAGCTAGGACATCATGAGGGCCTTGAGGAAAAACATCCAGAAAGCTCAGAATCAACAGAAACAGTATGTCGATCAGCGAAGAGTTGAGCGTTCATTTGAGGTGGGTTATATGGTATATCACATGTTGCATCCCTACAAACAGTCCACTCTCACGAAGAGGGGCTAAGAAGCTTAAGCCTCGTTACTATGGACCATTCAAGGTTATCAGGCGGATTGGTGAGGTGGCTTACGAGTTGGAGTTACTAGCTGACAACCAGGTACATAAAGTCTTTCATGTGTCTCACCTTAAGAAAGTGATTGGTCATAATGCGATACCTTCTATAGTTCTACCACCCCTTGATGAGGAGGGGAAATTGATTTTGGTCCCTGAGGCTATTGTGGATACACGTGAGAGGAGACTGGGGAGAAGAGTTATCAAGGAATATCTGGATAAGTGGAAGGATTTTCCGGTGGAGGACGCTACATGAGTGAGCACATATTGAGGAAAAGCAATCTCGGGGAGAGCGGATTGTAGTGTCTCCTCCTTAGGCAGGTCAATTGACAGATGTGGTTGGCCTATCAGTTGGTTCCCATAGGCCAACAGATTGTGTACGGGACTCTTTCAAGGGCTTGTGACGACATATCAAGGCTTTGAGAGACGGTTTGACAAATTTTGGGCAGTCTCCTAGATTTTAGGAGGAATCCCTATTTTTAAAGGATGAACAAGGAGTTAGCAAGAATACACCAGGAGACTCCTGAGATCAGCCTGGAGACTTCTAACACAATTCCTATTGTTTAGGAGAATTCCTAAATTTTAGGAAGGGACTACCAGTTAGCTCACAATGGTCAGACAGCATCAACGGACAGGGCGCATCAAACAAAATTCAAATTGGGGTTTGGATGAGCGAGCTATGAATAATTTGGAAATAATTTAATTATTTCCTAAGTTTGAGTTAATAAAATAATTATAATAAGTGATTATTATAATTACTTTATAATGTAGCAATAATTTATAATAATATGGCGGTGCCCAAATTCCCTAAGCATATAATTTTGTAATGTCAAGTGTCGTCAGGCACATCACCTACGTTGTCGTCAGGCACATCTTCCGCATTGTCGTCAGGAACATCACCCTTGTTACCATCAGGCACATCATCTGCATTGTCATCGGGCACATCTACCACGTTGTTGTTGGGCATATCTCCTACGGTGTCGTCGAGCACATCTCTCGCATTGCCGTCAAGAACATCACCCGCGTTGTCGTCAGGCACATCTCTCGCGTTGTCGTCGAGCACATCTCCCACGTTGTCGTCGAGCACATCTTTTGTGTTGTTGTCGAGAAAATCACCATATTACCGTCGGGGACACTAGCCACGTTGTCGTCGGGTATTTACCCTCGGGTACATTGTCATCCAATATTTTTCCTCAGGACCATTGTCATCGGAAATTTCCCCTCAAGAACATTGTCATTGAGTACATGCCCTTGGGTGACTTCCATCATTCAGTACATTATAGTGGTATCAGAGCTGGTGATTCTACCAACCTCTTGGGAGAATCATGGCATCGAGCGATGGATTGGAAGATGCGTTGAAGGAGCTAAGAAGAAGTCAGCAGAAGCTCTCCCAAACCCTAGCAAGAGGGAAGAAACAGATTGGCGAGACACCCAAGTACATGGAAAATGGAAGAATGAAGGCTGATATGTCAAGCACATCTCGGACCAATACAAGACCGACGATGTCGATTTTCCCTTCGAGGATTGAGCTACTGGAATACATACGCTCACTTTGGCTGAGTCACTGAAGCAATTTAATCAGGATTGGATAAGAGTGGATGGCAGACAGATATATCTCTCAAGGACTGCATGGAACTGCGAATGAAGTATCCATCCTCCAAGGGCAATAGAGTCTACAACAATAATGTGAACCGGGAGATTGACAATGGGCTGAAGCGGGATATTGACAATAGGCTACATGACACTTTAAATCCTAACGAGGATAAAGACATGCTCACAGATCCACTTCGGCAATAGAAGGATATGGACAAGCAAGAATCAACGATTGTCCCTTCAAACGGAGAGCGCCTAAAGTTTCAAGACAGCCGCAAAGGAGAAGAAGATGCTTGAACAACTTTCGTCGAGTCAACACTCATTGATCAACTTGATGGAAATACGGGCTCTATCAGTGATCCTTCGAATGTGTAGGCTCTACCTCATGAAGATGCAAACTCTACTGACGATCCCTTCCAGGAGCAATCTCTACAGTTGGTTGAATATGGAGCTTATTGCAATCTCTCATTGGGATCATGATGACTTCGAGCATGGCAACGTTTATATCAAAGTGGAGCAACAGAAGCTTGATGGAGAGTTACTCTTCTCACTTACATCCAAGTGCGTGCACATGGTCATGTTGCGGCATGGAGATTTCAGCGGATATGGCTATCGGAGTCCGCGCATGGTTTGAGATCCTGGAGCTTGTCAGACGACGAACAATTTGCAGATTGCTTCAGGACAAGCAATCTTTGGGCCTGGAGGACTGTAATGTCCCCAATTTTAATAAAGTGAATTGATTAAATTAATTAATTAAGTGATCCCAAAATTTAAATATGATTATAGAGGACTTCTTTATTAATTAATTTAGTTATAAAATAAAAGAGGGCCAAAATAATAAAATAATAAATAAAGTATGTCAGCCTATTTGTAACCCTTCGGGAAACTTCTCGGAGCCCTTTATAAGGTCGTGTTGGCATTGTAGGAAGTCATCGTGGTGTTTATTTGTCTTGTGTATTTGCGATTCCAATTCGAATTTAGTTTGTATGTAGTTTTGGAGGTGCAAGATCCTCCCTATTCTGTAATCGCAATTTCGGTGGTTCACAGCCACCCTAGTCTGTCATTAGAGATATTGCTCAGATATTTCACTTTGTACTTCAATGTCGGATCTATCTCTACCATGTGGAAATATAATTACAAATATCTAGTTTTTGGCCATTCAATGTTGTTGGTGTATACTTTGTGTTGATTCATTTCTGTATCTGCAATAATCTTATTAATAGAGGAATTATCTATGATTAAATCCTTCATTGGAAGTAACATTGTTGTACGGGGCGTGGGAAGTGTGCGGCCTACTTTTATGTACGAATGGAACTTTACCGTTCGGAGCCGAAGGGTGCCGAGTGTCGACGGCGTCGAAAGTGCTTTGCCCTCGGGTATTTTCCCTCAGGTAGTTCCCTTGGGTATTTGCCCTCGCGTACTTCCCTTTGGTGCTTCCCTCGAGTACTTCCCTTGGGTATTTGCCCTCGGGTACTATGCCCTAAGAGAGCGCCATAACATCAAAGTGGTACGTGACGTACGATGGAAATTCAGGTACCGTGCGGTTTAGTACATTACAAATTTTATATTATAACTCAAAAAGGGGACTTTTGAGCCATGGTAAATAACCCCTCATGAAGTTTGACCGCTAGTAGGACCCCTAATAAAATTAAAACGTAATTTTATGTTTTATAAAAATTAAGAACGCCAAAGAGGGCTTTGAACGCCCTCTTGGAGGGAAAATAATTGAAATAAAAGAGGGAAAATGAGGGAATTGACATTCATTCCAGGTCATTCTTGAAAATAGAATTTGTAGAAGAAGCTTGAGAAGAGCTTTCATCCATTTCCAGCCTCTGAGAACGAACACTCTCAGAAGTTTGAGGGCCTGCAAGTGTGAAATAACACCCAAGGGTTTTACAGTGCACAAATCGGATCATTTCTTGCATTGGTAATCAGTTTAATGTGAAGTATTAATCAGGAAATAGGTTGGAGCAAAGAAACATAAACACAGACTGCAGATCAGAACACTAGGTTGTGATTTCCATCATTCCATTGGGTCCTGGAGCCAGCCGTACCACTTGGGAATAAACCATCACAGACCCATCTTGGACATGGGCTGCTAGGAATGGAGATCTGATCATTATTTCCACAGATTTGGGCAGAAAACACAGCAATTAGCCATCAACAAGCATACAGAAGGTCACAAGGGTTCATACACGTGGTTACCAGCTACACGTCAGCATGTAGCAGCAATTCTTCAGCCACACAAGACAGTTTGCATCTCAAAAAACAGTTGGTAGTTGTTCTTCAGCAAATTAGTAAAGAGTAGAGAATAGGAATATTGCAAGAAAATCAGAAATTTGTTACTGTTGTACCCCAGCCGCCTATCATACCTAGTACGGCCATGCACTTGACTGAAAAAAATTTATAAAATCAGATTTATCAGAACTTGGTTATTTTTAGCAATCAGTTCTAGTTTTCATTATCAGAATTGTTATTTTATGTATTGCAATTCATTATTGGCAAAAAGACTAAAAATTGAAATAACTAAAAAAGTATAAAAACCCAAAAAAATATCAGGAATTCCTGCCAAAATCAGAGTTGTTTGCAAAAATCAGACTTAGCTAAATTTCAGATCCGGGGAGCATCACTACAGAAATCTTCTAGCACCCAACAAAATTTATCCACTCAAGGATGAGCACAACTAACTGCTAATAGACAAAGTGATAACCCAGATTATCTAAAGGAGAATAAGAAGCAGCCCAAAGGAGACAAGTAAACAGAAGAGAAAGAAAGATCAAAACTGATCAAAGTAGCCACAATACCTACAAAAATCAAGATAATCTTAATTCTATCCCTTCCCTTTCTTTTTCCGCACCTATTGCTTCTACGAGAATAGGTTTGGCCTCTACTAGTTTAATTGTTCTTGTCACATCCATTGCTGCCAATTCTATTAGCTTTGGAGGCATATCCACTCAATTCTTGCCTCCTTAATTGTATGCTTGACCCCAACAGGTACATGCAAAGGGTTGGAAGAATATACAATGTTGAGGTGAAATAGGGTTCATGAAGGCCATCCAAAGATGTATGATTCTGTACAACTAGCACCATTCAAACTTAGTGGAAAAAATTTGCCTCTTAGGGGTTATTTTGAGAAGGCCAAGATGGGTACAAAAACTATGACACAAGAGGACCCAATTTTGTGGACTATGCCTGTGTTTTCTTCACCTGTGCCTAAATGTTCTCCTGGATGTCTCTATTTTTCTTGCCCTGTAATCAGTAACGCCCTGTTTCTTCATGTATTGTAATGATGTGATAATGGTTGTACACTCCAATCAGTCATGTCACTAGTTTATTCATTTTGTTCTGTTCCCCACCAGGATAGCAGGATACACTATTCTGCTACCACTGACATGGTCTGCTCTATTTGTACCACTTGTTTATACAAATTTTAAATCCAAACATAAACAACATATTGCATTGACGGAAACAACCAATCACTATGATGTATTGAAAAGCTTGCACCCATTATAATAAGTTTACAGTTTATGTCTCTAATCTGAAAATACATTATCATTAAATCCTCTTCATGAATGTTCAGAAAATATTACATCCGTGTTGTTTACTATTGTTCAAACCAATGAATATTTAAATTGCATACCAAATATGCTGCCAAAGCCACTGCTTCAGACCTGGTACTGCCACTACATGGTATGTACGACACACATAGACTGCTGCAAACCCGGACGGCTTCCTTTCTAACCTTTCTCAGACTGGTATGGTTTTGTTTCCAGGTACTTTTGGCTTCTATGGTATATTTTAGAACTGTTGCAGACTGTCATAAACCCTCCTGAACATATACAGCCAGCTTATAGACTTATGAGACTCACTTAGCATGTACAGCACCTCTCACTAATCTTCCCAGCTAGTACAACATCTTGTTCTTAAAAATAATATTGAGTTAGTGTTTCATCAAATAGCAGATTGATTCCAGACCCTTCAATCACAGTCTTCAGGTCAAACTACCAAAATTGAACCCTTGCCTGGCAACTCCAATCTTAGCAACTAAAAGAAATAGTAATATGATATTACCTTGCAATTCGAACTCCAATCCTCCTAACTGCGTCTTTCAACAGCGAGAAGAATGTCACTATAGAGGGATTTCATCCTCCAAGCCCTTGCGAGAAAATCTCCACATATTCATCAATCTTCATATATTATCCAAGAATTCTAAAACAGAGCTCTTCAATCTTTTTTATAACACTTTCTAAGAGCTCATCCACTCACCTTGTCAATGTGGGATAAACAAAATCATTTTTTTGCCCTTTCCTATTCTTTTGGGAATTTTGTTTTTTTGCCCCTATTTTCTTGCAATTGCTTTTTTGCCCCTATTTTATCACGATTGTTTTTTCCTTAATATTTCCCCTACCATTTAACATGATTTTCCTTCAACTTAAGTCCCCAAACACTTTCTTTGTCTCCAATGTATTATAAAATAAAGGGGACCATTTAATTTAAATATTTCCCACAAACTATAGGCAATGTATTAGTAAAGTTAAATAATTAAATTTGACTTTATAAAATAACTTTATTAACGCACAATAAATCATATACCGATAAATAAAACTTCTTGTCGATTTTAAACAATTAACATCGACATGTCACTAACCACTGGATGTCCAGTCATGCCCAAAATGACTTACTATAAATAGTAAATATGCCCAAAACTGCCTCAAAATGGTCTGTAACAGAAACAGACTAGGCCAAGTGACCTCTAGGTCCCTTTAATGTCTTGGATAGCCTACGGGACCATGGGGAAATAGGATAACAACCAACCATGTCATGACTGCTAGAAAGGGAACATTACAGTCCACCCTTCCCAAAATTGCTTGTGCTCAAGCAATTTCAACTCTGGATGTTGCAAGATCTTATTACCCTCGCACGTAGCATCTTCAACTGGCAAGTTCCTCCACTCAACCAAATATTCCTTAATTGTCCTCCCCCGGAGTGTCCTCTCCCTAGTATCAATGATCGCCTCAAGAAACAATATCAATTTCCCCTCTTCATCCAGGGGTAGCGATTCCGCTGATGGAACTACATTATGGCCTTAAACCTTTTTAAGCTTGGAGACATGAAATACATTATGCACTTTACTACTGGCTGGCAACTCTAGCTCGTAGGCCACCTCTCCAATGCACTGAGTGACTCTAAATGGACCATTAAATTGTGGCTTAAGTTTCTCAACACCAGTCTTCTTCAACGAAGATTGTCTATAAGGCTAGAGTCTCATATAAACCATATTGCCAATCTCAAAACTACGCTCAACCTTGTGTTGATCAGCATATAACTTATGTCGGTTTTGTGGCTATTGGATGTTCTCCTTGACTGCCTTTAAGATGTCCTAACTCTCTTGCAACAAATCTTTTGCATTAGGCACCCTATTGTCCCCAAAGAGTAAGTCCATGAAGTTTGGGGCTTCATACCCATACAACGCCATAAAACATATCATCCTGATACTCATGTGGTAGGTGGTACTGTAGCAATACTCACCCAAATGTAACCATCTGACACAAGCCTTCTGCTGCCCTGACACATAATTATGTAGATAACCCTCTACCCATTTGTTCACTATCTTTGCCTGACCATCAGACTGTGGATGATAGCTAGTGCTGGGAGTGAGCTTCGTGCCACTCAATCTAAAAAGCTCCTGCCAGAATAAACTCAAGAACTTCTTGTTCCTGTCACTCACGATGTTCCTGGGCAACCCATGTAATTTGAACACCTCTGAAAAACAAGTCAGCCACTTTAGTTGTTGTGTAGGTGGCTGCAATGGCAAAGAAATGTGCAAATTTCGTTAGTCTGTCAACCAACACATAGATGCAGTCCTTACCTTGTACCTTGGGCAATCCTGTAATGAAGTCCATCGAAATACTTTCCCACTTTTGATCAAGGATAAGTAAGGGTTGGAGTAAATCAGCTACAAATGTATTGTAATGTCCCATTTTTACTGTATATGAGACACTACTGAATTTTACTTGAACAATTGCTTTATTTATTCAGATTGCAACTTATAAGCTATGTTACCCCAAGTTTCCGGGACGGGGGGACGGGGGGACAGGGAAACGGGTTTCCGGGACGTTTTTTTTTTTGCCAGAGCAGGGGACGGCAGGGGACGGCAA
>MU225667.1:1182482-1195240 GCA_018584345.1 Thuja plicata
AAATACATTACATATTGTTTATTATCCGTATTAGAAAGTAAGTCAATGTGTTTCGACATGATCAAGAGTAGATACGAAGAGTCATGTTTGTGAATGTACATGACTCCACGTTTACGTGGAGTCATGTTCATTCACAAACATGACTCTATCTCCTACACCGCTCATATATATGAGATCGGTTGGATATTGCAAATATACAGCAATACAAAACAATGCCATTAGCATATACAGCAAAACAACGACGTAGAACATTGCAGCGACAAACAATGAAGTATTATAATAGCGACAACACATATTAATATATTAATATTTGATGCAGTCACCTTAATTAATATATTATATTTTGTGCAGCAATTTCATTGGATATTTATATATAATTGATATATCATTACATGATAAGTTGAGAAGTCATATATATAAATTGAGAATATTTTGAAAGAATTAAAACGATCTCACAATCTGATTGAATTTAACAATTAGTTATCTATTAATATTATTGGTTTGATTAAGATTACAAATATTGATTCAAAATATTTATTGATATTATTGATTATCTAATATTATATTGATTAACATTTATTTGTCAGTATTAATAATCAAAACATAGTAGATTTGAACTCATTGTATATGCATAAAGAAGTATATTTATATTGAACATGCATTAATTACGGCTCATGACAAATCATGAATCGTTGACAATTGCTAGCCCCATAATACTATCGGCTTATATTATAGCACAATGGTAAAACATATGAAGCCCGATATATGAATTGGAAGTGATGCCCAATCATATATTGCCTACGTTCCACGATGCATGGTGATTAGTTTATGTGGATGATGAATTAATATGATGATTATGCGATTAAATCAATATGGATGTATCCATGTATGATGTGGATGTCATGTATGTATTACTGTTATGCATATGTATGTGATGGCATATCATCAATGGATGCATTTATGTGGATGGAATTGCATATGAAATGTGATGCATATCATGATGGTGATCACATGATGATGGTTGCGAAAACCGATCATCAAGCCATCGGTCCATCATGCAACTCACTAGCATTGATGGTATATACAAGTGGTCATCCAGAGTTTACTTGTACACATCATCAGAGCTAAGTGTCTCCATGGTGGATGGATGCCTTGGTGAGTGCCAAGCTCCATCAATCATCAGATCTAATCTAAACTACTATGCAAAATGCAAAAAATGCAGATAATATACAAAGACAAGGTATGCTTCTCTCCTTGCTCATATTTACATGTAGATCTTTTATTGATTTAAAAATAACGGGATATCATATGTATGCTCACTCTTATTTTGCTGGCATACTAGCCACTCTCTAACATACTTCAAAATATCATTCTTGAGTCCCTTCCAAGTGAACCTCTCTTGGATCTATCTATATGTCTTGAAGAAACCCGAGTGACTAGCCAATGTAGCATAATGAAATGCTCTCAGGATCGATTCCTTAATGCGTGAGGAAGGCACCAAATAGATTCTGTCTTTATAGAATATGAGATCAGCATTTACCGTGTACCTGTCATCTTGAGTTTTTCCCTCAATCAAACCTATTGCCCACTAATCGTTGGCATACTCTGCTGCAATCATCTTTCTCCAATCAGATGATATCTTTATCAAAGAGCATACGCGTGGTCTCTGTGAGAGTGCGTCTACTACCACATTCTTCTTTCCTTTGACATACTCAATGTCAAAGTCAGAGGCCTGTAGTTTAGTGATCCAATTATGATACCGGTCATTAGATCTCTGTGGCTCATGAAGTATTTAATATTGTTATGATCTATTCTAATCACAAATCTGCCCCCCACCAGATAAGACTTGAACTTGGCCAACGCATGCATGATGGCCAACATCTCCCTGACATAAATAGAATAACTCTTCTCCACCCCTCTCAATTTCCTACTCTCAAAAGCTATGGGGTGTTTCTTCTACATCAACACAACAGCAATCCAATCGCCTAAAGCATCACACTGTAACTTAAATGGTTTGAATTCTAGAAGACCTAACACTGGACAAGATGACATCACCTTCTTGAAATGCTCAAAACATTGTTGTGCTAAACAAGACCACTCAAAGGCTACCCTTTTGGTGAAATTTGTCAGTGGAGCTTCTGTCTCTGAAAACCCCTTCACAAACATCCCGTAGAAGCCACACAAACCAAGGAACCCCTTCAGCTGTGAGAGGTTAGTCGGAATTGGCTATTCAATGATGGCCCTAATCTTTTCTGGATCTACTCTCACCCAATCAACACTAATCGTATGCCCAAGGTATAACAACTCGGTCATGCCAAATTCACACTTTGGTTCCTTAGCGAACAATGACTCGCTCTCCAAGATACTCAGAACCTCCACGTGTTGCAAGTGCTCCTCCCAGGTCTTGTTGAATATCAAGATGTCATCAAAGAAGACTAACACAAAATTTCTCAACTGCCTCCTGAATACTCGGTTCATGCAATTCTGAAATGTGGCAAGGGCATTGGTAAGCCCAAATGGCATTACCAAGAACTCGAAATAGCCATAATGACACTTTAATGTTGTCTTCTCAATATCCTCGGCCCTTATCCTGGTCTAATGATAACCTGACCTCAAATCTCTCTTAGTGAAGTAGTAGGCTCCATGTAACTCATCTATTAATTCATCTATCCTGGGTATGGGGTTCTTGTTCTTAATTGTCTTTTTGTTCAAAGCCTTGTCATCGATACACATCCGCATAGTCCCATCTTTTTTCTTTACTAAAACCACTGCTGATGCAAGCAACCTCTTGCTAGGTTTGATGTGACCCATCTCCAACAACTCCTTTATTGCTTTCTCGATCTCATCTTTGTATTTCTTCTGATCTCTGTATGGAGTGGTGATCACAGGTTTTGCCCCTTCCTCTAGTTCTATCACATGCTCAATACCTCTCTCAGGTGGCACTCCATGTGGAATGCTATCAAACACCTTAGTGTGCCTGGATATGACCTTTTGTATATCTAGGTGATAACTCTTAATTTACTACTCTGAAACTATAGGCATAATAAGACACTCTACTGCCCACTCCACCTCATCGTGTCTAAATAATCACATCATCCTCCTAAGCGAGACCACCCTGAGTCCACCTTCTAATAAGCCCCTAAGTACCACTTTCTTACCCTTGTGTTCAAACCGCATCTCAATTTTCTCCAAATTAAACGTGAACTCCACTAGTGACTTCATCCAGGTCGTGCTAAGAATAACATTATAATCTCCCATATCCACTACATAAAAATTGCCCACAAAGTGATAATCACCCATCTACATGTGAAGATTGGTAATCATGCGAGTACTCTGTAGCTTATGCCCACTAGCCACAATGACTCTAAAGCCCTTATGATCCTCTGTCAGGGGACCTTTCTTCTTAGCCAGACTCACCGAGATGAAATTATGAGTAGCCCATGTGTCAATCAATGTAACAACTCGCTGCCCCTATATCATACTTCTAACCTTAAAAGTTATTGCCTTCTCAATAACAATAAGTCGTGCAATTGTTTTTCCACCACCTGACTCATCTCTTGTTGTGTTTTCCTCATTGCTACCCCGTGAATTAGATTGTTGTTCTACATCCTCTAATGTTGACTCCTTAGCTGCTGAAAAGTACTCAATCTATGTTGATTTTGCTTTGACATAACACTTGTGTGAAGGGTCCCAAGGCTCTCTACAATGAACATAGTTTCCTCCTAAGATCATTCAACTGCCCACTGTCTAGACAGTTTGAATCTTTCTTTTGTTGATGAGAATCTCATGGAAATGTTTCTTATCTTTCTCCTTCTTTGACAAAAAACCCTTTGAATGAAATTCATCCTTTGATGACGAAGGTTCCATATCCCTTGCTTTCTTGTAGGCTTCCTGCAATGTCGAAGGATTAAGGCCCTTGATCCATCCCTTCAACGGCTCTGCCAAACCATCCATAAACAAAACCAATAGCCTCCTCTATGAGATATCTATCACCAAAACTGAAAGCCTCTCAAACTTCGCTATAAATGTCTCAATTGATCCCCACTATCTAAGCTGAGCTAACTGCTTGAAAGGTAATTTTGAATCCTTCTTGTCCAATCTCTTGATCAAGCTCTCGGTAAATTCCATAGATGATGTGATTTGGTCATGGCCCATAGTGACCATGCAATGATGCCACCACTCGTGTGCTAAGCCATAAAGATGGTGTCGCAAATTTTATGGCTTCCTCCTCTAGCATTGGATTTAGCTAGAAATAAGTATCTACCTTTTGCGTCCATGCTCTGGTAGTGGTCTTCCCAGATCCATCAAAGTATGGTAGTGTCAACTTGCTCACCTTTTTCTGCAACTCATGATGTTGCCCCCTGCCCCCAGTACGAGGCAAATGTTTCAATTTAACATCCATGTATTCCCAGAAAGAGATGGCTGCCTGAAATTCTTCTCCTCCATTCTCCTAATCTTGACGAAACTGAGCCTGTAACTTGGCAATCTATGGCACAATCTCTAGTTGTACTGGAGCTCTAGATGGGAAGGTAGGTATAAGTGGCCTCGAACTAACTGTCCTCACTGGTCTAGCTACATGACCAAAATTATTAGTAACATGTCCTCCATTACCACCGTTCTATCCAATATGTCTTCCATTGTTACCTCCATTATTTCCACCGTTGTTTTTGCCACCATTATTCCCGCCATTCACATCAATACCCATCTATCTAACCATCATCTGCATCATAAGGTCCATGTGCTGATTTTGTTCCTAAATTCTTTGTTCTACCTGTCGCTGCCCTAGTTGTAAAGCCTCTAACATATTAAACAATCGTTCTTCACCTGGATCCCTTCTTTCACCCATATTACCTGTATTCTAATCACATGTGCCTATGTGTTCTCCTGGATGTCTCGGATCTTCTTCCCATGTATTCAATAAATCCTTGTTTCTCCATGCATTGTAATGATGTGATAATAGTTGTACACTCCAATCAGTAATGTCATTGTTTATTCATTTTGTACAGTTACCCACCAGGATGGCAGGATACACCACTCTGATACCAATGAAATGGTCTACCCTATTTGTACCACTTGTTTTTACAAATTTTAAATCCAAACTGTTGATGTTTGTAGCTTCGATCAGATAAAATGAATGAGATATTCATATTATGAGAATAGATTAAATTATGTACATACATATACATACGAAAATATAATAATAATAGATATTATTATTATATATTGATATATATATATAGACGTAATCAATTGTCATTATATTAATCTCATAATAATGAATAGACATGTCCCTCTATGTCCCATAGAGGGACATGTCTCTCCTAGCCTCATTCTCATTATAAATGAAAGAGAGATTGTTGCATTTGGAAACACATACAACATAGGCAGTGCTATTACATTCGCAACGATCCTAAAACTTAACATGGTATCATAGCTAGGCTGCAAATGTAAGAGTAGTTTGTTGATGGTGAATGTGTGACTGTCTCAGAAAATACAGTCTCAATACAGGGACCATATCTCACAAATACACCGTTGGATTGTGTTGCATTTTGGGTATGTCAGTGATAAACACATTGCGAAGAATCTCACTAGAGTGATTGGAGGGAAAGTGTTGGGTTTAAAAGTTATGACCGACTATATATGGGTCTATATGAAATTCCTGAAAGCGGCTTTCATTAAAGAAATATATTAATTTGTTATGATCCTTGTCAAGCATTAACAAAGAAGCACATATTCAAGGAAGGGTGTCTCTTTCTAGAAAGAAAGAATTAATTATAGTGTCACCACTCTTGGAGCAATCAAGACATTTCACAAGAAGACATGAGAATCGTTCAACGATATAAAAGTAAAAATTGTACATTGTGGGGGGGAATAATAATCAATGTTACATTTCCATTTGAACCATCCTTAGTGGGGAGATAATTCAAATGGGAGATGTCTCTCAAATAATCTGAGAAGGTGTTTTCTGATTTGATGGACCTTCACTGAAGCAACTTGTGTCAAGGATGTTGATGTGTAGATAAGTATCTATTATCCTTGAATATTACATTTATTTACTCATTGTAGTCTCTCTCTCATCTGTAATTCTATACGTACTATAAGAGATATTTTCCTTGATCTTTTCCGGAGATGCTCTTGCAGGAAAAAGAAGATTGATATCAGAGTCAGAGGGAGTCTGACTCTTCAGAGGTAACTTTGGACGAGGAGCTCAAAAGATTGATATCAGACTCAGAGGGAGTATGACATTTCATCATAAGCAATCTTGGATAAAAAGATCAACAGATTGATATCTACTCAATGAGTTCTTCTCTGTGAGAGAAGTTCTAGGTGAAATCCCTTGTTTTCACCCTCTGCGCTGAGGCATGATGGAGGTCATGTGTGTGACTCCATGTTTTTTTAATTGGCCTGCAAACTGTGTAAATCATGAGGAAGTGACGACTTCCGATTATCACTTGTATTTGTTAAAGTTATTGGAAGGTGACGATCTTACAATAACTTGATCCTCTATCATGATAGACATCTTGTGATGGCTAAAAGCCTGAAACAGATCATAATAGATGATATCTTGCATGGTGGATTGAGTTCCTTAAAAGGACCATTAGACATCTTGTGATGGCTGAAACAAATCATGACGGATGATAAATGTTTAAGTATTATTGAGGGTACATGTGCACATTAACTATAGGACATTTTTGAGTTATAGTGAATATCATGAGACTTGATATTCTTGGTCAGACCATATCTCTAATACTATATTGAGGTGATATCTAAAATACTTTCTGAGTTATGGTGAATATCATGAGACTTGATATTCTTGGTCAGACCATATCTCTGGTATCATATTGAGGTGATATCTAAAATATTTTTTGAGTTATGGTGAATATCATGAGACTTGATATTCTTGGTCAAACCATATCTCTGATATCATATTGAGGTGATATCTAAAATATTTTTTGAGTTATGGTGAATATCATGAGACTTGATATTCTTGGTCAGATCATATCTCTTGATATCACGATGAGGTGATCTCTCTTAAAAGTAATGGATCTTTTGTGAATTGCATTTTTATGAATTTTATCTTCCCTAGCTAAGAGGGAGTGTTGATGTTTGTAGCTTCAAGCAGATAAAATGAATGAGATATTAATATTATGAGAATAGATTAAATTATGCACATACATATACATACCAATATATATAATAATAATAGATATTATTATTATATATTGATATATATATATACACACACACACACACACACACACACACATAAGCAATTGTCATTATGTTAATCTCATAATAATGAATAGACATGTCCCGTGAAGAGACATGTCTCTCCTAGCCTCATTCTCAATATAAATGAAAGAGAGATTGTTGCATTTGAGAACACATACAAAACAGGCAGTGCTATTACATTTGTACAATCCTAAAACTTAACACAAACATAAACAAGATATTCCATTGATAGAAACAACCAATCACTATAATGTATTGAAAAGCTTGCAACTATAATCAATTTACAGTTTATAACTCAGATCTGAAAATACATTATCATTAAATCCTCTTCATGAATGTTCAGAAAATATTACAACCATGTTGTTTACTATTGTTCAAACCAATGAATATTTAAATTGCATACCAAATATGCTGCCAAAGCCACTGCTTCAGACCTGATACTGCCCCTACCAGGTATGTACGACACACAGAGACTGTTGCAAACCCTGGCTTCCTTTCTAACCTTTCTCAGACTGGTATGGCTTCGTTTCCAGGTATTTTTTACTGCTATGGTATATTTTAGAACTGTTGCAGAAAATATTACAACCATGTTGTTTACTATTGTTCAAACCAATGAATATTTAAATGGCATACCAAATATGCTGCCAAAGCCACTGCTTCATAACTGATACTGCCCCTACCAGGTATGTACGACACACATAGACTGTTGCAAACCCTGGCTTCCTTTCTAACCTTTCTCAGACTGGTATGGCTTCGTTTCCAGGTATTTTTACTGCTGTGGTATATTTTAGAACTGTTGCAGACTGTCATAAACCCTCCTGAACATGTACAGCCAGCTTATAGACTTATGAGACTCACTTAGCATGTACAGCACCTCTCACTAATCTTCCCAGCTAGTACGACGTCTTGTTCTTAATACTAATATTGAGTTAAGTGTTTCATCAAATAGCAGACTGATTCCAAACCTTTCAATCACAGTCTTCAACTCAAACTACCAAAATTGAACCCTTGCCTGGCAACTGCAATCTTAGCAACTAAAAGAACTAGTATTATGATTTTACCTTGCAATTCGAACTCCAATCCTCCTGACTGTCTTTCAACAGCGAGAAGAATGTCAGTATAGAGGGATTTCGTCCTCCAAGCCATTGAGAGAAAATCTCCACAATTTCACCAATCTTCATATATTATCCAAGCATGTTGAAAGAGAGCTCTTCAATCTCTTTTATAACACTTTCTAAGAGCTCATCCACTCACCTTGTCAGTGTGGAATAAACAAAATCACTTTTTTGCCCTCTCCTATTTTTTTGGTATTTTTGCTTTTTTGCCCCTATTTTCTTGAGATTCTTGTTTTGCCCCTATTTAATCACGATTGCTTTTTCCTTAATATTTCCCATACCATTTAACATGATTTTCCTTCAACTTAAGTCCTCAAACACTTTTTGTATGACTCCAATGTATTATAAAATAAAGGGGACCATTTAATTTAAATATTTCCCACAAACTATAGATAATACATTAATAAAGTTAAATAAATGAATTTAAATTTAGAAAACAACTTTATTAACACACAATAAATCATATCAATGATAAAATAAAACTTCTTGTCGATTTTTAAACAATTACCATCGACATGTCATTGCCACTAGATGTCCAATCATGCCCAAAATGACTTACTATAAATAGTAAGACCATAACTGCCTCCAAACCCCTCAAAAATGGTCTGCAATTGAAATTGCCTAGGCCAAACGGCCTCTAGGTCCCCTTAATGTCTTGGTTAGCCTACGGGACCATGGGGAAATAGGGTTTGTTTTCATCTTTGATATTTTTATTAAAAAACAAATTAAATAAAACTCCTTTAATCCATCTAATCAATGAAGCACTATGGTGAATCCTAGATGAATTCACTTGATCAACTAGGTGGTTTTCCATGCACAAAACTAATCGCCAAAAGGGTTCCCATCCTCTAACAAAAGAATGATCCATGTACAATCTCTCCAATAAGCTAGGGTGTGATAAAATATATCTAAATGAATTTTCTCTCCTCATATCCGTCTTATATATTTTTTTTTGTAAAATATATAATATTCTTCTTGCAACTTTTCATTCCGATCGAAAAGTGACTTTTTAATTTACCTTTACATTTTGGGACCCAAAAATAAGTCATTTTTAATTAAACAATCCAACTTAATTAAAAAAATATTTTAATAGAAGTTGTTCAAAAAATGACTTTATTTAGACAACTTATCAACTTAATTATAATTAATTAATTATTCCCTTATCATATCCCAATTAGCCTACAAGAATTAAAATAGATTAAGGGTCTCCACCAATTGCTTATGCTTGCAATGGGGGCACTACAAACACTTAGTACACATCCGGCAAACTAGGTAAAATCCGCAAAGGATAACATACAAAATAGAATGTTGAGCATGAATGTTGAAAAATGGTCCAAAAGCATCCACTAAGTAGTTTTTATTGTTCTTCCGCACTTTGCACCACTTTAGTGAAGGGCCATTCCCTTACTCTTCCCAAGCACACCTTCATGTCTCCCTTACTGGATGCCCTTAGCCAAATCACCCAAACCCTTATCTGTTTAAGAATCCGTCTTCAACTATTCACCATCCCCTTTCTCATGACCATAATGAGCCTTTTTCCACATGGTGCTCAATTGGTTCTTGGTGTCTTACAGTAGAGCTGAGAGCAGTATTCTATAAGCAGATCACAAAGGATTTTGGGAAGAATGTTCATAGTCTTTGCCATATCCAACACTCTATGTTTTTGTTCAATTCTATAGTCGCTTCTCCCATTGCTCCAACAAAAATGACGGCAGACTGGGAGAGGACAGTTACAAACAGTAATTACTTGTACATATATTGTTCAAATAATAAAGCCAAATAAAAGCCAATAAATATGAGACTGTACTTGAGGTGCCATTAAGGTGTAAGGAATTAACAGCATTGAAGAAAACAGATGCAGTTATATACGCTTTAAAAAAATATAAAAGGGAAGCTCCAATATTGCAAATGTAAGTGTCTGCACTCCCCTGAAACCCACCTTAACGTATATTAAAAAAAAACAGCTTCTACAAGCAAAATGCAAAATTAATCAAACTCAGCCAGGCCTCCAAGTTCCAGCGAAAAAAAATGGCTCATCAATGTGGATGAGGAAGAGACTGCACGTATTCTGTCTCAACTTATATCCTTTTCCAAACGTCAAGAAATGTTGCTCACGCAAGAAGTCATACTAATGTATCTGTTGGCTTCCATCCCTGCAGGATTGGAGGTGATCATACCAAAGCCTACTCAAGTGCTCAACCCTAGGGAGCTTTTGCAACCCCCCATCAGTAGAACATTACATATCCTACATTTCTGTTGCTTTCTGCATTCCAAATAAACCAAGGGCTTTTCCGCAATCCCCCTATCCAAGGTGAATCTCCTCCTTCCCATCAAGCTGGCCTGACAAATTGTGTTGCACCTCTTGCTATCCTGATTCACCAGCCACTTCCCCAAACTGGTAATTCTCAAAACACCAGAGAGCTTTCTAAGGAGCAGCTGCATATAACTCTCACCAACTTTAACACTTCCCCCTTGTATCTTTTCAAGGTGCTTAAATCCCAAGCCAAGGATAAAAATACAAATGAAAACCTCGTGAAGATGATAACCAACCTACCAACCTCCTGCACACAAATTTTTAAATGTATATATGCCAACTTCAAAAAAGCAATGAAAAGGCTTCTAGCCTGCGTCGACTACTCTTTTTTGCCACAGTAATTTGCTAAACCAATTGAGGCTATTGAGACCATTTTAACTTCTGGGAAAAGAAAATGGTCAATTGAACAAGCTGACTGCAAAAATAGCAAGCTATGGCCAGCAAAACTACAGAACTAAAAAGCCCTGCCTCTCCAAACAGCCTCTTCAAGTTGACTACTTCTACTTCAGCTTGGAGGTTAACTCACAGAACAAATGAGCCAAACAAAGTAATGGAGGATTTATGGTAGCTATGTCTTTACCTATCCTTCTGTTGACAAGTAGGTATTTTGAATTTTCCAGTTTGTCATTATCCTTTTCTTAGTACTTCTGTGTTTATCTCACTACCATAGGATATAAAGTCTTTGTAATTTCTATGTAAAGCTGTCAAGGTCTTCTTGGTGCTCGAAGCTTACAATTTTCTTTTTCCTATGCTTGATCAGCCTTTACCAACACATGGTTATGGCTTTTTGTAAGAAGCAACCAATATCATTTTAATTTAATTGCTGTTTTATCAAAAAAAATTGAAGGGTCCTTCCCTCACATGGTATTTGTACAGTAACAAATTCGTACCTGTATTTAGGTCATGTGGTTTAGGGTTTGAAAACTTCGGATTTACCCTCCTTAGTAATATTTTCAGTATTTGCTTACATTTCACTTATGGTTCTACCCTAGCCCTTCCCTATCGTAGCTGAGTGTACTTTCAAGTCTCATTGACCAACTTTGGTCAAATCAAAATGTAGACATTAGTATACTTTCTTTCTTCTTGCTATTACCTTCAGTCAATTTCAAACAAAAATATTAGCATGCCCTAAATTTTTGTTTCCACAGTGCTTGAGATAAAGATACACTTGAATAGATATAATAAAGGTGTTTTAACCTTGGCTCTTAACAGGGTGATTGTTTTCATAAATTGATGTATGAAACCACAAATAATTTGAAGGAAATAACAAGGATTAAACACCTTTTCATTAAAGAGTAAGGCTAAACATAACAGATTTATAGCTCATACAAACCTGTAGAAAATAATAATATAAATCTAAGAAATAAAAGATGCAACTGCATATTTGGAACTAGCAACAAAGGCAAAGAGCAGCTCTGTTACATGAATTGAAATGTACTTGAATATGGCTAAGAAGATAAAGTATACCAGATTCAGAAGCTTCTTGAATTGCTTGGATATTTGCCTTTCCATTTATTTTAAACATAGCTTCATTTGATCCAAAGCCACCAACACATGATATCTGCCAATATTACTGAAACTGATTAGGTAAACTACACAAAATGATCAAAAGCAATTAGGTGCAAATTTCCGGACTTGTATTCAACCAAAGTCCAAGTAGAAAGATATGCTGGAGAAATAATTTCAATTTAAATGAAAATGTTAACGGTAATTCTGGCTGTGACCGTATCATAGATTTTCTGAATGCAATAAGAAGCATTAATGATGCAATAGAAGTAGTACAAAGTTACAGCCAGAGGCACTCCCTAACACTATTATAGACCGAAAATATTATGCATCTAATTAAAAAACATGGCTTTCATACTATTGTCGGGATATTTGAATGTACCGGTTATTATATTAATAAAGTATTATGTTAGTCTCGGTTGTTAGTGACCGTGAGGTTAGATAGTTACGTCACGACGTTTCAGTCGTGGCCCTTCGGGTAGTTTATATACCCTCGCGGAGGATGGACACGGATATATATTATTGTATGATCATTATGATGTAAATGTACTTGCCAGTCTGGAATGATTAATGAAAGTATTTATTATTCT
>MU225667.1:1208321-1269820 GCA_018584345.1 Thuja plicata
AAACCACAATTCAACTCCGATTTGGCCCAAACTGGAAAGGACTAGGCCAAAACATCTCAGGATCCCTTTGCAATCCATGTTAGCCTTCGGGACCATGCAGACATAGGCTAACTGCAACTCAATCTGGTGATGGCTAAAGTGGGGACATTACAAAAAGAGAGGAAATCAATAACGAGATCAAATCAATCAAATAAATGGATGAAGTAAATTTAAATACGCTCAAGGATATGACACGCCAATGGTCATGAGTTTAATTGCCAATCAACAGGTTAATTAACTCAATCTAACCATGAAATCAAGAGTTGAACTGCCAATCAATGGATCAGTTCACTAAATTTGACTGAGACAAAAGTGACCTTCACTGAATAGAGATGGTACCTAACTACTATCAATAAAGAGTTGATGAGGTAGTGGTGGCACTTGTGTACTTAAAGTTAAGGTATACACGTGTCATTATTAGCTTCTCAGGTGAGAATAATTAAATACTAAATATCCTAATTAGCCTAAGTAAACTCATCAAATAGGTGCAATATCACAAAGTGTATAAAATGTTACACCCCCCCCCCATAAGTGCAACTTAGGAAAAATGAGAAATAAAAAATGGGTCCCAACAACTAGGCCTAATGAGGTACCAATGTATAATGATAGAAACCCATAGCAAAAAACTCAATCCTAAGGAGGGAATGATGAATGAATCTGGAAGTTGCTTGCATACCTCAATGTCAGTGTTGAACTATGACTAAAATCCATCCATAGGAGCAAGTATCATGAAGATTTGGGAGCCTTAACCATAATGAATGGCTCTCAATTCGAGATGTGATCCAATGTGAATGAGATGCAAGATTTAGGATCATTTACCATAGGCTCTCAATCTAAGATGTGAACTAGTGTGAATCATGGTGTAACAAAGTAAGAACTAGAGATTGGATGCAACTCAATACGAGCTTTCATAAAGTAGAAACACAATTCATGTTATTCAACTACACTCAAATCTCTCATTGTGTCCCACTGTTTAGAAACAATACAAGCCTATATATGAAGCCCCCAAGATGGAACTTTATTGCAGTTCACAATTACAAAATGCCCATGTGTAAGCCCCCCAAAAAACAAGTACATGATTACATTTGCCACAAGCTAAATAAGTGAAGCAGGCTTGATTTCAGTAGATAACAAATGCAAAAATAGGCCACAAAGCTGAAACTACAGTTATTTCACTGTATGATTCTGAATGAAGCCCCGAAAGTTCTCAAAACGAGAACTGGTCAGCGTCAGCAACAAGAATCTATAATTTTTAGTAAATCTAGATGGCAAAATTAGGAATCATCTATACAACTACAAAGCTTGCAAAATCTAAGCTCATACAAAAAAAATTGCTTCAAAATTGCAACAAAAATGAGCACATACAAAGCCCACAAACATCAGATACCAAAATCAAAAAGTCATTGAGGACTTCCTACTAGTCCAGTTGAGAGCGAGTGGTGCTTGGGTATCAAGTTGAACCCTTGTCTTGTTAACATCTGGGAAGGACTAGAGTTTCTAGGAAAACATGGTAGCATAAAGGATGAGCATCCATGGAGATTTAAAGTGTCATTGCCTCACTCTGTGCATGCACGCTTTGGATTTTGGAGGGTTGTGGTTGTTGAAGATGATCAATGTACAATCTTCTCGGCAAAAAATTGGACTAGATGTGAGGTGTATAGTATACAAATGGCCAAGATCAACAATGAACTCCATGATTGGTTATACAGGCCATGTGGAGGTTGTGAATGACATCTGCATTTTGTCGGGATGTGAAAGAATAGCTTCGTGTGATGGAACTATTCATATTTGGAGTGGTCAGACTGGGAAACGTATTTCAACATTTTCAAAAAAATCAGAAAATTCTTCTGTGGGAATGGTATGTCAGAGAACAACATATTGTATCAAAGGGATGCTTGAAGCCCTTGTGAAAAGACAAACTCTTGGCAAACCAGAGAACACACATTTTCAGAAAACTTACAAAGTAGTATTAATGTTGATGCAAATATAACTTGATTTCTCAACGATGGCAATAAATTGAACAGATAGAATACTTATGTTATTAACCTCATGGGCACCTTTTGTGATTATTATCTTTTGTGTCTTGATAAACTCAATGTAGGAGGAAGATTTGACTGCAGAATTTATAATAATGTGAAGCAGCTTACTGTATGTGTTTTGCAGTTAGATTCATGTAATCATCATTTACATCATTTGATACAATTACTATTGAAGTCATGCCAAGCTCATAAATTTGAACTGGCATATGAAGCAAGGTTCATGAATGACTATGCTGATGTACATGACAAAATTTGAAAATGGAAACAATGGAAATAGATCTCTTTGTTTTTCGAGACTATTGCTCGACCCAAGATGAAAAGTTGACCTTCGGCGTCTTGATCTTTCAAGTGTAAGAAGAGAAGATTGGAGAAAATTTCAGGTTTGTTTTCACTCGAAGGATGAAACCCCAGTGCAGTGTAAAGAGCTACAAGTGGTATCCTTTGTACCTAAACTAGATCGTCACACACTCCCCTTCACTAGGTCCATGACCTGTATGTTCAAGCATCTCCCAGGAGGTGTGAACAATCCAATACAAGTTACCAGATTTAATCTAGGCTCAGACCGCAGCATAGCACAATCCAAGGCCAGCTGTCAATTAAGTGGAACCAGATCTGCACAAAAGCAAGCAAGGAAATTCTTATAGTGATTGGGGAAAGGAAACAACAATCCAAAAATGGAGCACATACAGCCAACGGCAAAACAACTACATCTCCCATAAGTGAGGGTTATACACCTCAAATTGCAAATCTAGGGGTAGCTAGGCATGATCATATTTTTGGAAGAATGGAGCGCAACATTGTCCAAGATTACCCAAGAGATTGCTGCTACAAAGTTGATTTCAAGAGTTTCATCCAATGTTATAGGACTCTACGAGTCCAACGCTGAAACCATCAAACTGAATCTTTTGGCCTCTGGACAGACTTGGTCGAGCCAGACCGAGTCTAAGTTGTAATGTACCGACAGCATACGGCACCCAGACGCGACTCCTTCACAAACAACCCCACATGTGCAGTGATGTATTGCACCTATACCAAGTGACCTGTCACCTCCGTGCGGCTTTCCCATCACCTTTGTGCGGGTCTCATGTCACCTCCGTGCGGTTCACCTATCACCTCCATGCGGCTCTCTCGTCACCTCTGTGCTGCTCTCCCGTCACCTCCGTGTAGGTCTGTCGTCACCTCCGTGTGGTTCTCCCCTCACCTTTGTGCGGTTCACCTGTCACGTCCATGCGGCTCACCTATCACCTTCGTGCGGCTCCCCCGTCACCTCCGTATGGCTCACCCGTCAGCTCCGTACGGTACTATCTTCATCCACCTCAGCGTACAGCACAACCAACACCATACACATTCAGATGTGACAAACCTTGCAATGCAGCGATTTGATCTCCGTCAAAGTAGCACAAAATAGTATAGCCAATAATATTGTGGAGCAATAAATTAACACAGGAATAAATGAGTTGTCGCCACCAGAGTAATTGTATTCAAATAACATCTTTGATTTCATCAATCTGACAATATAGTACAAAGTGAAATATCAGAAATGATATCTCCAACGGCAGACTAGGGTGGCTACTACCCACCAAAACTGCAATTACACAATAGGTAGGATCTTGCACCTCTGAAACTACAACAGTGCCAAACTCCAACTGGAATTTGAAAAAATACAAAGAAAACATAAGATTCACCATGCCTACAACTATGCCCAACTCGGCCTTATAAATGGGCTCAAGTAGGTTTCCCCAAGGGTTACAAACAGGCTGACATGACCAAATAACTTATAACTACCTAATTAAAAAAAGGGCCCGAAAGATATTATTAAGTTCGGGACCATACAAACAATTATTTAATTGAGTTATTTTATTATCTCGGGGACATTACAATCCTCCCCGCCCAGAGATTGCTAGCCCTCAAGCAATCACAAATTTGATCTTGGGAATCCTGCTAGAGGTGGATCATGAATTTCCCCTATGATCATATTCTTTAGTTTTGAGTCGGGTACCAAATAGATTACATCATTGTAGTAGATGACATCATAAACCACCTTGTACTTGTCATACTATATTTGACCATCCATCAACTGGCATGCAAAGGTGCTCTTGGAGTACTCAACCAACAAATGAGCCCACCAATCCTTTAAAATCTGAAACAATGGGCAAATGGCAGGTATCTCGAGTAAAGCATTGGCCACCACATTCTTCCTCACATCTTCAATGTCAAAGTTATATGCTTGAGTCTTATCTTGTCTGAAATTGCCTCTATGTTCTTCATTGATATTTCCCTTGGGCCTCTATTTGACATCCCTCTTAGCACCACCTTCTTGTCGTCCACCTCAATTGAAAACTCCATTTTCTTGAAACTTTGTGTACTAGTCGAGGGTCTCCATCCATTGAATGCCCAAAACGACATTTGTATCATCCAAATCTATCACAAAGAAATCACCTGTCACTGTATAGTTTCCCTTGGTAATGCTCAGCTGTGGAATCACATGAGTGCAGGGTAGTAAAGTTCCTCCTGCCACCTTGACCTGAAATCCCTCATGCTCCACCATGTGCAAAGCCCTCTTAGCGACAAGTAATAATTGATGAAATTGAGTGTGGCCCCACTATCAATCATAACTGTGACTCACTCCCCCTAAAGTGTGTCACGGACCCGATATACGCTAATCTGAAAGTTGTAGAAAATGTAGCAATGGAACCTCCCCTTTGTACAAGCGTGGCAATCCTCTCTGCATGATTAGTCTCTTCCTTTTCGGGTACTATACTTTCTTCCTCATCATCAGGTACCACCTCAATATAGTGAATCTTCCCTTTACCCAAACAACGGTGACCCGATTCCCAAGGCTCTTTGAAAGTGAAACAAAGCTTCCTCCTTCGGAACTCCTGACGAGCGGCCTCATCCATTGGAGGCTTCTTCTGAAATGGCTCCTAGTCCATTTCCTCTTATGGGAGAGGTGGCTGCAAATGTGTGTGACTCCTGGAAGATGAGGTAGCCATGTTACGTGCCTTCTTATATGCATTTGTGAGTGTGTTGGGATTGAAACCTTTGACCCAACCCTTGAGGGGTTCCATCAATCCATCCATGAACAGCACGACAAGTCTTCTCTCAGGCATGTCGATAACCAACACTGAAAACCTTTGAAATTCTGAAAGGTAATCGTCCACCGGTCCAGTCTGTATTAGTTGTGCCAACTCCTTGAAGTTAAGCTCTAGATCCTTCCCATCAAAGCGGTCTATCAATTTCTCCGTGAAATCTGCATATGAAGTGACTCGATCGTGACCGAGGGTGACCATCCCATGCTGCCACCATTCGTGAGCAACTCCTTCCAAGTGAAGTGCTGCAAATTTGATTGCCTCCTCTTCGAGCATCGGGTTGAGCTAGAAGTAGGTATCGGCTTTCTGTACCCATGCTCGTGTTGATGTTGTCTCGGACCCATCAAAGGATGATAAATTTAGCTTGACAATCTTTCGCTTGATATCATCATTGTAGTAACCACGACTCCTGTCATTCGAGTGTTTCATTCGTAGATCTACATAATCCTTGAAGGATATATCTCCCACAAGATCTGCATCCCTCCAATCTTGTCTCAGCTACTCTTGCATCTCTAGGAGTGGGCTCTCGTTCTCTGCGAGGTACTTTTGTTCTTTGGGGAAATGTCAGCATTGACGGTCGAGAATGTGAGTGTTGTGTGTTTGACCTTCCCGTGACGGAATTATCACTATGTCCATTGTGTTCACCATTTGTTCTACCTTCTGCCAATTTTTGCAATGTCTCCTCCATGAGTTGTTGTCGTTGTTGCCCTCTGATCGTGGCTTCGTTGAGCTGAGCTTGGCTTCTGGTTAGCTCCCTTAACAATGACGTAATTTCAGAGTTAGGTTATTGTTGCTCCCCCATTCTGTCTGCAGAACGATACCTCCTTCTGATGTATACTATGAGCTCCTTCCCCATCCACTACCCGACAAGCTGGCAAAATCACCAACTCTGATACCATTGTAATGTACCGACGGTGTACGGCACCCAGACAAGACTCCTTCACCAACAACCCCACACGTGCGATAATCTATTGCACCTGTACCAAGTGACCCGTCACCCCCGTGCGGTTCTCCTGTCACCTCTATGCAATTCACCCGTCACCTCCGTGCGGGTCTCCCATCACCTTCGTGTGGTTCACTCGTCACCTTCGTGCGAATCTCACGTCACCTCCATGCGATTCACCCATCACCTCTATGTAGCTCACCTGTCACCTTCGTGCAATACTGTCGTCATTTTCGTGCGGTTCTCCCGTCACCTCCATGGTGGTTCTCCCATCACCTCCATGCGGCTCACCTGTCACCTCCGTGCGAATCTCATGTCACCTCTATGAGGCTCACCCATCACCTCCGTACGGCTCACCCATCACCTTTGTATGGTACTATCTTCATCCCCCTTATCATACGCACAGCCAACACCGTAAACGCTCGGATGTGACAGACTTCGCAATGCGGCAGTTTGAGCTCTGTCAGAGTAGCACAAAATAGTATAGCCAATAATATTATGTGGAGCAATGAATTCACACAGGAATAAATGAGTCATCGCCACCAGAGTAATTGTATTCAAATAATATCTTTGATTTCATCAATTTGACAATGAAGTACAAAGTGAAATATCAGAATTGATATCTCCCACAACAGACTAGGGTGGCTGCTAACCACTGAAACTAAGATTACAAAATAGGGAGGATCTTGCACCTTCGAAACTGCAACAGTACCAAACTCCAACTAGAATTTGCAAATACAAAGAGAACATAAGATTCACCATGCCTACAACTATGCTAAACTCGGCCTTATAAATGGGCTCTGGGAAGTTTCCCGAAGAGTTACAAATGGGTCGACACGACCAAATAACTTAGAACTAATTAAAAAGGGCCCGAAAGATATTATTAAGTTCGGGGCCATACAATTATTTAATTAAGTTATTTAATTATTTCGGGGACATCACATGAGCTGACTCACCAAGTCAACCAAACTCGCCAAACTCGGTTGACTCGCCAAGCCACAACTCAGGACTCGGTCGCGGCGGCAGCTTGATAAAGTTTTAAAAAAAACATAAACTAAAACCAAACCCATTGACTTTTTGGGTTTATAGCTTTCCCTCAAACACAAAAAGTAACATTCTTTCATTTTCAAACACGAGAGGAAAAAAGGATTAGAGAAAAATATTGGGGTTTTAGTTAACAGACCAGCAGATCGATTGACTCTCAAATCTTCATTGTGGATTGTTTGTGCAAGTTAGTACCTAGCATTCACGAATTGAAAGGAGTTAAAAGAAGCATTTGGAGGATACCTCTACAAATTTGAAGTGCATTTCTTCATTTTTGGAGCAAATTTGAAGAGGTGAGTTACATTTTCTATGTTGTTTTCTAAATTTTTTACATTTATATTTCCATTTTGTTTACATTTGTTTCATTTTATGTTTATGGAAAAGTAAGAAACCCTAGCTTTGTTTTTTCTTTATTTTATTTATTTCAATTTAATTAGAATGTGTAGAATTTGTAGATGCTTATTTTTTTCATTTATTATATATTGCAGCAGCAACATAATGTCTGAGTCTGGGAGTAGTGCATCTAAGCCTAAGTGTAACCCAGATGTTGACCCTGTTAGATGCCAAAGGGATAAGGCTTGGAAACCTGTCAACCCTGAATCAAAAAATGAGAAGTTATACGTTGGCATTGCAATATTAAATACATTGGGGGAGGTATTAACGATTGAAATATCACCTTGCACATATATCAGTGCATGATGTCAAAGCATGCAAAGCAGCCCCCTGGATGTTATACGTGAAATGCAAGCTCATTTAGAGGAATTTGAAGAGAAAAAAAATTAAAACATAAGCATATGGAAGAAATGGCAAACTTTGGTGGAGAGGTCTCTTCAAATCTTCGTTCTCTGTTACCTCCATCTACAAGTAGTCGTACTACAAGTGTGAGCATTGTGCCTTGGATTCACAAGAAGAAATCCACATTAGATTACCTTGGTGTTCCACACACGACTCTAAGTGCTCAACCATCACTTGAGAGCATGGGTTAGAATAAGGAAAAGAATGAGGCTGTGAAAATGGCACTTGGAGATTTTTGGTTTTACAACAACCTTCCATTTCATGAAGCAAGGTACTCATTATTTTAATTTTTGTCTTGATTTTCTTACTTTGAAGCCTCAAGAGTATGCCACATTGATTATTTTAATTTTTAAAGTTGAAAGTAAAACTTAATAGTATACTTATTATGTTTATTTAATTTGTTTTAGGTCTCCTTATTGGCAAATTGTGGTAGATGCTATTAATATTTGTGGTGTGGGGTTCAAAGCCCCTAATGATGAGGAGCTAAAAGGTCCTATTTGACCCAAAAGGTGGCAAATGTCAAAGTCACGATTGTCGAGCAACGTGAGGTATGGAGGAGGAAGGGTTGCACTATCATGATTGATGGTTGGACCGACAACAATAGAACACTGTTAAATTTTCTTGTCTCCTCAACAGGTAATTGTAGAACTTGTACTTACTATTTTGTAAACTAAATTCAAGAATCGATATTGATTTAGTAATTAAGTTTTTAAATTTTGATTGTACTAAATTGCTTTTTTTCCTCAGGTGTCACAATATTTTTGAAACTAGTTGATGCTTCAAGAAAAACAAAAAATGTTGAGTACCTTTGTGAGGTCTTGGAGGAAGTGTTGAAGGAGGTGGGTGAGGAGAATGTGGTACACATAGTCACAGATAATGCAGCATAATATGTTGCTGCAGGTAAAATTTTGTAAGAACCCCGACAGCTCTAACTTTGCCAAACCACTGATTTGTTTCAATTTTAAATGTTTGGCATTTTGTCAAACACTTTGCATGAAACCTCTATCTTGTTGTCTTTTATTTTCAGATTGTTTTTGCTCGCTTTGAATGGTTTGAAATGAAGTTTAAATGCTTGCAAATTATTACTAAGATATCTAGGCAAAGAACTAAAATGCAAATGCAATCCTTTCTGTCGTTTTGAATGTATACATATGATTTTTACATGTAAAATGTGCACCTACAGCTAATGGGCATTTTCACAAACACTTAGCATGCATCCTTTCAATTCCCAAACAATTTACACTAAATCAATTTAAAATTTATGGAGACTTTAAACTATCAAGAAAATAATATAAAAAATTGGTAAGCACGAGCTATGTTTTTTCTTCAACATTGAATTGTCTCCATACAAATGACAATCCCTTCAAATGCACACAGCTGAAGATGTTAGAGCCCCCAAATGCCAAACAAATTCCCTTTATTGCTCACGTCACTTCTTGAATCCCTTGTGGAAACAATAAATAACCTACGGCTGGTATAATTCAAGTACGGCTGCTAATTGGAACGCTAATCTCAGCCACTATGAGCCACGTCTCCTAATGCTGGGTATTTATTACCAATAATCTGCTGCTGCTGATAAAAAACACAAATCTGAAGTAATTCCACACCAATTTCATCCAAGAAAGCTCAATGATGACTTCTCGTTGAAGCCATTCTAATTGCACAATCCATTAGGTGTTTCACCAATTCACTATGCTGAAATAACTTGGAAGAATTCACAATTCTTCAAGCTTGAAATCTGAAACCCTTGTTTCAATTTCTTCTCCACACAAACAAAAGCAAATGCACAAGTCATAGAATGAATTTTGATTTCTCTCCAAGGCTCTTTTATAATATTTCACCATGAATCTTCATAACCAAGGCTCTTTAATGATTTTGAATTTGATTTTATAATAATGAGTTGACTTTATAATATATCATTAATGAAGCACACTTTTAATCAATGAGTATTAATTACTCATTACCCTCAACATGGCCCCCACTTTATTATAAAGTCAATTTACAACTTTGTAATATAACTTAAACAATTAAACGAAGATCAAATTGGAGAAGACAAGAACCTCCATTAACCAAGCCTCTTCCTTAGAAGACCCTCTATCCACAATAATTAGCCTATGAGGGGCACAATAATAGGCTAATCCCTCAAACTCTGATGCTTGTGAAAAAGGGGACATTACAAATTCTTCTGGAGAGGCACCCCACCTTGTTTTGGACCCCTTGTGTTGCTCATTGTCTTGACCTCAGGTTGGAGGATTTTGGCAAACTTCACTGTATAAAAACATGTGTAGAGCACGCAAGGAGTATTTGTAAATTCATATATAATCATACTTTGGTCCTCAACTTTATGAGGAGTTTCACAAATAAGGAAGAGTTAGCTCGTCCAGGGATCACTCGATTTGCAACAAATTTTATCACGTTACAATCCTTGCTTGAGTCCAAGGCCGGTTTGAAACGCATGTTTGTGAGGAGTGGACCGCATCATGATATGCGAAGAGCAATGTAGGGATTGAGACGGTTGATCGGGTTTTTGATAAGAATGGTTTTTGGCAACCGGACAAGGAGATTGTGTAGGTAATTTTCCTTTTTGTTCTCATTTCCATTTCATTTCATCATTTTTGTTCACGCTTGTTTATTCATTTTTAAAAGTAAAACTTAAATCTTAATGTTTCAACTTTCAAAATGATCGCAAC
Organism: Thuja plicata; assembly: GCA_018584345.1. NCBI lineage: Eukaryota > Viridiplantae > Streptophyta > Pinopsida > Cupressales > Cupressaceae > Thuja > Thuja plicata. The sequence goes on from MU225667.1 coordinate 1,218,961, forward strand.
TCATAGAACCTCTTATTGTTCTCCTACAATATGTTGATGGAGAGAAGCCCGCAATAGGATACATTTATGAGGGCACGGACAAGGTGAAAACGGCCATTAGATTTTTTTACAAAGGGAGTTGAGCTAAATATCGTCCCATATGGGAGGTCATTGATCGACGATGGCACAAGCTGCTTCACAGGCCTATTAGTGGGTTCTACCATGTTGTAGAGAAAATGTCACCCGATTCATTACTTGGCGCAAACGTAATCCGTGAGATAGAAATGTATAGGAATTCACAAAGAGACTTATTCTCACAAGACTTATGCAAAAAAAACCGAACAATACCGATGACAGGTCAAAATCTATTTAGGGCATAATTTAAATTTAAATCTTAAATTTTCTATCTATGATTCTAATTCTATTACTATTTTACGTTGATAAAGTCAAAGTTATAAAATAGATTATAGAATCGATTTTTAATTTTTCTTGTTTCAAATGCATGGTTGGAGATGTTTGGTATTCAAGTGCCAAATCTATAGAGGATTGCAGTTCCTATTATAAGCCGGTCTTGGAATGCTTCGGGATGCGAGAACAACTGGAGCATGTTTGAGCATATACACTTGAAAAAGCACAAGTTGGCAGTGAAAAGGTTTTAATGACCTTTTGTTTGATCTTTACAACCTTCATCTCCATCACAGATAGATCTTAGGAACTAACACGTCTCTTATTATTTTAGAGGAGGTTGATCCACAGGCAAAGTGGAACACCGAGGTTGATGATCCTGTCTACAGTGATGAAGACTTGGAATGGGTTGATCAGGCGGATCGAGAGGCAGAGGCAGTAGCGATGGCAGAGGAGGAGGCTAGAGCGGGAGGAGACCCATTGGAGGACCCCTGAGCCTGAGAGTGAGGAATCTGAGGATGATTATGTGGATGTCACCAAGGCTGAGCCTCAGACAAGGCAGATATCATGGCTGCAGAATCTTCCAAGACCTATCTTAGGCGTACACATAAGAAGGTTGGGGGCTCAACTGGTCACTGATATAGACTGCTCTAAGCCTTAGTCTTCTAGGCTCTAGCTTTTGTTTTTATATATGTTTTGAACTTTTGATTCCATGGATTTCATATTCCATGAATATTGTAGACATTAACAGTGACACTATTTATATTTCTAATGTGTTATTTAGTTTATCTTTTTCCTTTAAAAATTCGCATTTATACTTATGTGAGAAATGTAAACTTGTGTATGTGTGCAAAGTAGCTTCTATTTATCTCAGTTATTGTGTCTTTAATGTTAATTTATTAAATGATGAGTGAAGAAAGTTTTAAATCCTTAAAAATCTTTGAATTTCTTATTTTTTTCAATTTGTCAAGTCCTTGCCGAGTTTTTGCCGAGTCCGGACACCGAGTCTGAGTCCGAGTCAAAAATCAGGTTTTTTAGTCCAGACGTTGAGTCTGAGTCCTAGTCAAAAATCAGCTTTCTGAGTCCAAGGCAAGACCAAGCCTTGTAACTATGGTTTCATCTGACATCGGCAACTTGGTGTGTCTGAGGAGGCAAGTTCATTACCTTGAGCAATGGTGTATTATGTGCCCAGTCATCTTCCCACCAATAAGAGCAGCCAGGACTCTAAGGGGATTATACCAAATCAAGGGATACAACCTCTATAGAGTAATTCTGACAATAATAAATTTTTTGTCTTCATATTCAAACTTCATTTATTTGAACAGTTAATTATTGTTGTTGCAAATTGAGTGTGAATTTTTTGAGCTATAATTTTCACGGTCTTTCTGAAGCTTGAATTAACAATGTATTTTTTTGTCATATCTCTATCAAAATAGTTTACAGTCATAAATTAATCTACCTTTCCAGATCGGCTCGGAACATTATTGAGAAACCCTAGGGCCATTACATTAAACAGGTTAGTTTAACTCACTCACTATTGATGATAGAAAGCTAAAAACTAGATTGGAATTTCAATTTCCTCATGTGATCCTTCAACGTCTTGTAGAAAAATTCACAATTGCTTGTGAGATGTAGATGAATCTTTAATAAATAGGATATTCATCCTCACCTTTATAGAAATCATAAGCTATAATACCACTTGCTAAGATCCATGCATATAATAATGGTGATAAGATACTACAGAAGATAGATCACATTAACATACAACACAACGGATTTATGGGCCAAGATGACCTTATCCAATGTATGAAAAAATAGAATAGTCCCTTGAGGTATGGTAACACCATATAATACTCCTTATGGAAGAAGCCGCTTCACACTATCTCCAAGAGATTTGCAAAACACCTAACATACTCTTCACATCTCCATACAAAGACATTCACCTTTTTTATATAGACCTCCGACTAATAACATAAGGGGTAAACCATTAAACCCATGTAGACCTACTCATTACCTACTATAATTAAATACACAAGTTGTCTACATAACCAACTTAAGTGATGTGTGCCACATGTTGGCAGCTCCATCAACCTATAGATATAATAACATCATATCCCTAGGAATATAACAAGTTTTTAGCTTATCTCTAAAATTGCAACTCAATTAAATGCAATTTTAAAAAATATTGTCTTTGATTTGCAAAACCAATGAAGTCAATAGATTTTGATTCATTTAAGCATAAAGTTAGCCATGCTTTGGTTTTGGATTTCGCAACTTGCAACAATCATTTGAGATGGAAACTACAGCAAGGGGATATACAATGGAAGCATCTTTCATGCAAGGAGGAAGACTGGTTTGTGATCCCTCCAAATTATCATATAGAATAGTCATGAACTGCCCCTGACATGAAAGATTGGGTGCTCTATTCTAAGCATCAAAGAAATGAAACACTTACTTTTTGGGGAAGGAAATAATGCTTCATTACAATCATCAATTTCCACTATACTTGTACGCATCCAAACTAATTTGTAGCAAGCCATTCCACGTGGATGGGATCTCTACAACAATTTCCTTAAGGTCATAAAAAACAAGAAAATGCAAAACAAAAAGTCAGACATCAATGCAAACAAAAATTTCACCAATGGCCACAATATCTAAGCCCTAACCATTGACCCATCAACAATTATTTTGCTCATGGAGATTTTGAGGGCATATCAACATTTGCAAGGAGCAAAAGAGCATGATTGTTAAGGCAATACTATTGATTTTCCCATGAGGTGTCTGAAGAATTGTATGTCAATGATTCAGATTTGACAATGTTGTCCAAAATGGACCACGGTGAGTCGATGTATATTTTTTTGACATACCTTAAACCTTGCACAAAACATAATCTCAAGACAATTCAATATTTTGTATCATTAGAATTTAGTACTATTGTGACCTTTTCACACATCATCCCATTGCAAATGGGGACACCCTACATTTTTGCCCACTTGATCGTTTGCTTTAAGATCCTAGTAGCTCTAGTGTAGTTTCACAAGGTTCTAAATGTTTTAAATGTGCATTGATAATTTATGCTAAGTCTAGAATCAAGTGTCATTTGCCTTTGACTCTAAGTAATGAAGTTTTGTGATTGAGGAATAACAGAATTTGGCTGAGTATAGAAAAGGAAAAATCTTTCAAAACACATACCAATGAAGTTTCTAAGTGCTTTGACGAACTTACTGTTTTTAGTAATTCTATTCTTAGTAAGTTTCACTATGTCCCGGTTTGGCCTAATTTTGACTTTGGAAAAACTTACTATTTTTCGCAGTGTTTATTTTTAGTAAGTTTTAATATGTCCCCGTTTGGCATAATTTTGTGTTTGAACAAATATACTATTTTTATTAAGTCCATTTTTGGCAAGTCTATTTTGGCAACAAGTGAGCATTGATTGAGAGGGAAACAAAGAGTACCTAGCTCCAAGTCCGGTGGAATGAGCGGCTAAGGCAAATGACCAAAACTTGGAGTGTGGAGAAAATCTTCCTCCACCCTCAATGTGTGCCCAAGAGAGGGAAATCACCAAGTCCAAGGATTTTTCCAAAATTCCATAAAATCCTAGTCCAGTGCTCAAATGTGCTCATGGGCGCTAATTCCTAGAGTCCAAGGAATCACTCGACAATGAAAAATTCCTCCTTCAAGCCCAAATGCTGCCCAAGGGCGCAAATTACTAGGTGCCAAGGATTTTTCCATCAACTCAAAATTCCTCCTCCAAGGCACAAGTGCACTCTTGGGTGTGAATTCTCTAAGGAATTTTTTCTCAAGCAAGGAATCCTCCACCATGGCTCAAACACGCTTAGGATAAGAAAAGGTATGGAAAGGTCAAAATTCAACTATGTATGAAGAAATTCCTCCTCCGTGTCTAACATGTGCCCAAGATGGCATGAGATGTTCATAATTTCACAAGGCAAGAAAAATCCTTGACCCCTTCAATATGCACCCAAAGATGAAAGAGCACGAAAATGTTGAGAAATGGCAAGTGTTGGAAAATTCCTTCTCCCAAGCTCAGATTCGATCGTGGGCGCAATTCCTCTAGATGCAAGGAATTTCCCCCAAATCCAAAAATCTGCCTCCATAGCTAAAATGTGCTCTTGAGTGCAAATTCACCTTGAGCAAGGAATTCTTTCTCCAATGGAAAATCCTCCTCGTCTCAAATGCGCCCAAGACCAAGATTGAGTCAAAACGATGAATTTGGCTAAGCATTGAGGAATTCTCCTCCATGTCTCATATGCGCCCACACATTGAACTGGCGTGGAGATAAATTTAAATGTCGAAGTAATATCTTTAAAAGCAATAAAGGAGGCGTGACACATGGAGTTTAAACCTAAGAAATTTTTAGCAACATGTGGGGACCACCTAAATGACGAGTCAAATTCACCCCAGAATAGAAACCCGGAAGATAATTAATGAAATTGCTAAATTTACCCAAGAGCCAACTTAGCAGCAGGTTGGCGAATTATCTATATAAGAGGGAATTTCTTTTCATTTCTCACATCACAGGATGAAAAATATGAGGCAAGAGAGTGAGTTTTAAAAAGAGTAGCAATTTGAAGTGAGTTTAAAAGTCAGGAAGTTCTCTTCTTCCGAGGTTTAAGATCATTCCAAGTTTGGAATAAGAAGTATGGAAGTGTTTTTATGATAGATTTTAATTTCTAGATGTCATTCTTATGTTAATTATTTTTGTTTTACAGGGAGTAGATGGCAAAATCAAGAGGAGCAGGCTTGTCAAGGCAGACTCTAATCAAGAATGAGTTCAAGGTATTTCTTCCAGAATCAAAAATTGTGTCAAAGTGGAAGGTAGTTAGCGTCACCCACTTGGGAGGTCTCAATTTGGATGGCTTCAACAGAAAACCGTTTCGCCATCAAGGATATCTTCCATCATTCCTAGCTAAGAAACTGACTAGAAGAGGAATTGTGGTAGTAGCTAGTTTCCCTCCTATCTAGTGCCCAGATTTATTTGTTGAATTTGTAAAGGATTATAATTCAGAGCAAAGGTCAATTTTGGACCCTGATGGCAAGCTACTGGTCGATTGTTGAAACATTTGGACTTCCAGCATATCACTTCATGGTATACAAGACAAACGAAAGGGCGTAAAGGCTCTATAAGTTTGGAATAGATGGGTGTGCAGATGTTATCAACTGCAAGTGGTTGCAGAAGTCCAAGCCTCACCATTCCAAGATGCCCAAGCAGCTTGTCTGGATGGACTTCAAACAGGAATATAGTGACTTAGTGATGATGTTGAGCTGAATCATGTGATGCCCACAATCAGTAATTTTTGAGCAATAGATGTTCTATTACATTGAAGAAGTGATGGATGGAATAAAGATTGTGGATTGGTCGAGATAAATCAATGAAAACCTGGATAAGTCGTTAAGGAATTTGGAACACTCCAAGTCTTTTTATATGAGCTCTTATATTTTATACATGTTAGCAAGACTGACCAAATATGAAGGACTGAAATGCAGGGGACCCATAGGGTGTGGTCAACGACAACTTAAGGTGTATGAATGCTATACTCAACTGCACTTGTATAACACTGTGAATTTCCTAAGAACGAATGACATCTCCACCATGCATATTGTTAGATCTTTTCACAGCAGCTTTCACAGGAGATTGTCACAAGAAGCAATAAAGTTGGTAGAAAAGTACAGCTCATTGTTCATCTAGTTACCGAGGTTCACCTACATTCAACTTCAAGGATTCTCTTCTTATCCCTTCAAGATTCCGAGCTATCCAACCGATAAGATAGTACTACAAGAGGTGACAAGGCAGTTGACAACATATGATAAGATCTAGAAGAAAAAGAGGAAAGGTGCAATTGAATTCCAAATCATCATGTAAGATTTTGATGAAGTATGCCCTTCACTGTCAGGAATAGAATTGCAATTTTACCATCTATCATTTCATACAACAAGGTCAGATTTTGATCCCTATGATAGAATAAGGATGGTGGCTCGCACAAAATACAAGCAAAGGATGCAACTTGAAGACTATTGGGCTAATGCTGCAAATGACTATGAAATCAGGAAGAGGATGTACTCCACAATACCACTCAAGATGATCAGATTATGTAGAATCTATCCAATGCTAGATCAAGTAGAAGAGGATTCTAACGTAGTTCAGCCTAATTTCAAGAAAGAAAAGAATAAGTCTATTGAGCCACCCAGTTGGTCTGGACAGGAAAAAACAAATGTTGATACATTGTCCAGACCAGTCAAAAAATTCACAAGATGGTGGGTTGAGCATCAGATCAGCAAATTGAAAATAAAGAATGTTTGTCTGACTTATGATCTAATATGAGATCGAGAGCCCCATGATCCTATAACTGAGGAATCATCAGAAGTTGGAACCGAAGAAGGGAAGAATCCACAAGAAAAGATAGAACATGGAAAAGGGAAGAGCATTACTTAGGATGTGCAAGCAAAGAAAAGACAAGATGTCCCAAGTGAAAGGCCTCCACAGAAAAGACAAGGGCCAGAGGAAACAAAGTTATCCCCTAGCAATTTCTCAAGTGTGCAAGAAGTTGATCTCTTTACGAATGAAAAGATAGGATCCATCTCAAGAAGGTTACAAGAAGACAAAAAAAATAACTCTAGGAGCACAAAGTGTCGATGCTTCTAGAGAATTTGCCTAGTAGAGGAATGAAGAGCAAGAACCTCCCTCAAAAAGGGATCTTCGTGTCCAGGAATGCCTTGACACAATGTTAGTGGATCATTTGAGAGATCGAGAAGTTCTCATTCCTAATGAAGAAGTCCACAAGGAAATAATGTAGAAGTAGGAACAGATACAAGTCCATGATCAACAGTCAAGCACTCCGAAAAGGTTCAGGAATCAGCGCCAGAATGGGAGAAGAGCTATAGCGAGCGTGAAAAGGACATAGCCATCATGGACTTCAAACACGAGACTGCTCCAAGTGTATGTGTGGACGAGCTAGAAATAGTAATATCCAGATTCTCTACAATTAAAGAGGGAATAAAGAATTGGCTATTAGTATTATGGGCGATAGGCCATAAAATGCTTAGTGGGCATCTTATCTCATTAATGCTCGACTTGACCCACTCTCCTACTAGTAGGCCACCTGTACTCACATTGGTCCACATGGCCCCACTCCTTTATGACACAAAATCTATTGATGGTTGAACCCTAATTAGAGCTTGTGTGGCAAAATCTTAGTCATTGATTATGTTTTGATCTTGGTCACTCGTTGTAATTTGAGGCCTATAAAAAGGGCTCGCCCCTATCATTTGTAAACATGAGTGAACTTTGGGAAATTGTTGCTATAGACTACAAGAAAAATAAAATGTAGCTCATTGGAGTTTGGTGATTACTTGCATTGTTTTGGGAGTTTGCATGGTTTCTTGTTCCTCAAGAAGATTAGATTTGCTTTCAATTTATTAGATGAACAGGATTGATAACATTTTTTATGGTAAAATTATTTTCTCATACCTTTTGCAAGTAGATGATTTGTATGTGCAGTGTAAGGTTGGTCTAAGCCTTTTATGTGGATGCTTAACTTCAATAATTTAATGTGCATTGTTCTTTTGAAGGTGTTCATTGATGGTGTGAAAATTCTTAGCACAACCTTTGAAGATTGCAGCTCCTTTGTGTAGTTGATTTGGCAAAGCAAAGTGAGGTAGATTTCACCTGAACAGTTGTTATCTTTCAAGTTCTTAGGATTAAAATAGGATCTCTCAACCCTTATCCTCTTTTGCTTTCAACATATTTCGTTGGAACAATTAGAGTACTTTTCATTGTCAAATCATTCGAATATTTCTTGAGGTTAAAACTATTTGAATCTTCTTGAAGAATCATGTAAGTTTCCCTGGGATGACCAACATACATAAAGCCAAACAAGCTCATATCCATCATAATGTCGCATGTTCGCAAAAGGAACCTTGGAGTCACCTCTATAATCTTCACAATCTTAGCATACGAGGGGTCTTTGCTCAAGAGAGGATAGAGTGTTCGTGGGCACTCTATTTTGTGTTGGTGTTGTCATAAATACCCATCAATAGAATTGGTGCTAGGAGGTAAATTAGCACACAATTTTCAATCAAGAAGACTTCACATATTGGATCGCAACAATTCATTCTCGCTGAGAAGCATCGAAGAATCCTAATGTCCACTCCGGGACCTAAAGAGATACAAGAATTAAGATTTGATCCAAAGCCCAGGCATGGCAAGAAGGAAGCTTCAACAAGCCAAGATTCACCAGGTGTAGAAGATCTTCCAAGATTATTCCAAACTCCACCACCTCAACATCAAGTGCAAGGAGCTGCTCAAGTAAGTAATCAACAAGGATTGGTTCAAGTAGCAGTACCAATAGGTGTCCAACAATAGCCAGTTCAAGCAATGGCACTTTGGCATCCACAAAATGCATCTCCTCTTGGGACATTTGTTGCTTATCATGACATGCCCAAGAATCCTAAACATTTCTATTCCAGGTATTTTGTCAATGACGTAACCGCACTACAGATGAACAAATCAAGATCTTCGAAGATATTATTCAAAATAGGAATATCCAAAATGAAGATGTTGCTTGTAGGTTGTTCCCATATTCACTAGTTGAAGAAGCATTCTACTGCTATATCAACCTACCCACTATTTCAATTAAGACTTGGCAACAATTAAAACATACATTCTTGGGAAAATTCAGATTGCCAATCACTTTAGAAGGAAATATATACGAGCTAAGAAGACAAGAACGTGAACCAATAGGCGCCTTCAACAACATATTTCAAAGGGCCTATTCAAGGTTGTGTGATCCATATTGCATAAACAATGATACAGCCAAACTGATTTACTATGCAGCTTTCGGTTGTTTCACTTCTATGTTTCTTCAGAAAGCTCATCCAGCACCAACAAACCTGATAAAAGGCTACGCGGAAGCCATCAAATTTAGCCTCCAGTCGCAGGCAATTGTTACAGAAGCACCTAATTACTTTGGACATGCTGGCATGTTAAATCAAGGAACAAGTAATGTCTCGACAAATTATGTTCCAACTAACAATCGCGTTTCCTCTCCCATGAACACGATGGTGCCACATTGTATTGTCCCCAATTTTCCCCTAAATGACATTGATTTAATTAATTAATTAAGTTGCCCAAAATTAATATTAATTCAAAAGGAGGACTTATTATTAATTAATTTAATTAAATAAAGTAAAACTTATAACCCGACATGGCTTGGAGAAGAGGGTGGACTCCTTTTAGAAAGCTATAAAAGCGGATTTAAAAGGCTCATTTTGACATGTTCAAATGCTTATGGAATTTGAAATTTATAAAATTATCTAATGCTTTGCATTAGCTAAATCTCTGAGGATGCAAACCTTCAGCAGATTGTTAGAAGGGTTGGAAAAAACCCTAGTTCTTCCTAGGAGTGGATTCGTGACAGAGTTCACACTTGTGCCAAATTTGTGAAGTCTCCATTGGAGACAAATTTGCAGCAAGAAATGTTTGCAAAACTGAGGTAGTAGATGACTATATTTTATTTGGGAAATATGGTTATTGCTTTCTAATATTATAATGTTTGTGGGATATATTTTGGCCTAAGAAAGGTAAAATAAAAGATAATATTGCCACCAGTAATTAAAGAGAGTATAATATCTGTAATCAGTTATTTAATGGGTTTGTTACCACCGTGAGATGAAGCTTGTCTGAATACTATAGTCAATGCAAAAATATATTGTCATGAGAAGATCATTACATTGGAAAAGTATGATACTCTAGCACTGGAAAATATTAATCGAGAACCCTCTCTCTCGAGCGTTGCAAACATTAGGCATTGTAGTTGGAAGTAATCGGGAGAAAACAACTTACGTAGAAGTTAATTTGTGAGGATGCCTGTTGGCTCGCTTTATTATCCTGTTCCCTTAGGAATGAGAGTTATATGAAAATTGGTGTTCATAATTATTTGCTTGATAATCCTCATGGAGATATTTCTATGATTATATGATATTATGGGAAATATACAGATTCAGAAATTATTTGTAGTATTATAAAGAGCGGCTCCAACTGGTGGGATTAATCCACGGATGCATCCTCATAATAATACCTACGGAAGATTCAGAAAGGATAAGTTGTCGTGACTTTATTTGTCAGCGCAAGTAATTGTCTCTTTGAAAGGGTACGTTTTAATAAAGGCTGAGCCATTGAAAGGTGTGTGGTATTGCTGGAAGATTTTCTGTGCTCTACAAACTGGGTATTTTATGCCAAGTCATCACTAGTGGTAGAATTGACATCTTTCAAAGAGATCATACCCCTGCTCTACAACTAGAAGTACGTTAAAAGAATTTCATTGAGTCCCTTGAAAAATAAAGGTTAGAACTTGCCTTTATCACAGTTTGCAATCAATTCTTCCTAGTATTATATCTTCAATACTGAATATGTATCAGCAACAAATTATTATCACTACCCAGAACAAGAGTTGGCTCTTGTGTGTTTCTTTATTGCGCCTTGTTGTTCATTTTTATTCAGAAATTTCATTGTGCATCGTAATTGGTCAAGAATGTGATTGCTGTCCAACTCTTGTTCCATTTAAAATTCTTAATTAAAAAGTATGCCAACTATTTAGCCAAAGGATAACGGGTTGAAAGTACAAGTATTTGAATGCAATGTGTTAAGTGTTTGTCAAAATCTCAAAACAAATTAAAGTTTTCATGGAAGTTTGTAGAAAATGGGTTAGAATCTAGTACGAATTCTTACATGCATCCAGGAGCTCCTATGTCACAAGCAATGCCAGCTCAACCAGTTTATCTTCAAAATACGGTATCCTCATCTCGGACTCAGAAAGAAAAGGACAAGATGAAAGAGTTGATCGAGCAAGTCAAAAGGTTGTCCACTAAAGTTACATATCCAGAATAACCAAATCTAGAATTCAAAAAGAAGATATCAAGTATATCAGGGTGCTAGCTGAGAATACCAAGGCAACTCCCCAGGTCATCAAGAAAACTACCAAGGACGCAATCAAGGATATCAAGAAAATAACACTAGGTTTCGAAACAACCAAGGATTTCAGAAGAGATCATGGAGCACTGTACCAAATAACAGAGGTGTGCACACACCTTTAGACAATCCACCTACTTCTGAGGGTCGACCTGCAGATAAAGTTTTCTTAGCGGAAGCAGCTCTATCGAAATGGTGTATGCTACACAATACGGATCAACACTCTGAGTTACAATGTCATGAAATCCAGGGGGCTGCTGATATTTTCAAAAGAGAAATGAAGAATACAGAAGCTTCAAAAAATCCTCCAACATCAGGCTGAGTTAGTTCTTACACCCATATGTGATCAAGCACTAATCTTGAAAGATTTCAAGTTTCCTCCTAAATTCCAAGACTACACACCACCACAAACTAATAAAAGATTCCCACCTGCATCAGCAAATCGTCCAATGAAGGCGCTAGAATATCATAATATCCCATCACGGTATCGAGTCTCGTCTGTGTCACCAAATGAGCCACTTGAAAATGATGCTTATAACTTTCCTCCAATCTATAACAGTGTTCTCATAGAAGGAACAAGTGAAGTCTAAGTATTCCAGCAAACCTCCAGAAGTGCAACTCCAAAAGAATATCAGAGGAATTATTGAAATCATGAACCATTGAGTAATTCAAGGGATACAACATCAATAGAGTAATTCCGACAATAATAAATTACAGGATACAACCTCAATAGAGTAATTCTGACAATAATAAATTAATGAGAATTTTAGAAATCAGGGAAACACTGTTGGGAAGCCTGAATGAAACTCCTATTGGTATGTGGCGACTAATCATGCAAGTATTGTACGCTCATTGGGGGGAGGAGTGGGCCCAAAGGGCCCCAATAATGAGGGGGCATAGCCCCTCCCACAATTTTTTTCGTACGGGTACGAGAATACAAGTATGAGTACGAGGATAAGATTACGAGAATATTATTTTAGGGTCAGGGTTAATTTTGTTAACTAACTTTGTAAACCGCCTCAAAAAGCTTGATAAGTAAGATGTTGTGTGATGTAAATATCATCAGAGTGTAATTTGCTCTTCGCTGGATAATAAAATAAGTGGGCGGTTGTTTCTCTGGTGGATATAGCCCATATTGGGTGAACCGCGTTAAATCCCTGAGTTATTGTATTTCTATCTTCTCTTATTTCTGCATTATCTTAATATTGTTTATTGCTCATATCTGCCCATAATCCTAACAACCGGTATCAAAGTGGTGTATATTTCAGTGATTTGGTAGGAAATCTCAGATTCGAGTGGGAGCAATGGCAAAGGAAGGCAGGCTTAAGGTTGATAAGTTCAGCAACCAAAACTATCAACTATGGAAAATGCAAATGGAAAATTATCTATATCAGAAGGATCTTTACTTACCGTTGGGTGGAAAAGCAAAGAAGTCGGCGACTATGTCAGATGAACAATGGGAAGTTCTTGATATTAAGGCACTAGGAACAATACGGTGTCTGGCATCGTCGGTGGCTTTCAATATAGCAAAAGAAACAACGGAAGGTCTAATGAAGGCATTAGACAAACTATATGAGAAACCCTCGACCTCAAATAAGGTATTTCTTATGAAACGTTTATTTAATATGAAGATGGCAGAAGGTGTGTCTATTAGTGATCATTTGAATGAGTTTAACACAGTTACTAGTTAGCTAAGTTTTGTAAAAGTAAATTTTGATGATGAGGTTAGAGCTCTCTTGATTTTATGCTCATTGCTGAAAGTTGGAATAGCTTGGTCATGGTTGTAAGTAACTCTGTTTCTGGTTCAAACACTTTAAAGTTTGATGATGTTATTTGTGTTATCCTTAGCAAGGAAATGCGATGGAAAAGCACAGGTGAGACATTAGGTAATCCTTTGACTATTGAGAACAGGGCACGACAGAGGGAAAGAGGAAAGAGCCCAAGTAATCGTGGGAAGCCCAAAAAGGGCAGATTCAAATCTAGGGCAAATCTGGAGTGTTGGCATTATGGAAAGAAAGGACATCTAAATAAAGATTGTTGTTCTCAAAAGGGAAAACAAGGGGATGGACAACAAGAAAATAACAAGGAAGCAAATGTAGCAGGTGTTACAAGATGCTTTGATTCTTTCTTTGGAAAATATTATTGATTCTTGGATGTTAGACTCAGGGACTTCTTTTCATGCCACACCTCATAAAAAATATTTTCTAGACTATGTTCAAGGTGATTTTGGACAGGTTTATTTAGGTGATGATGAACCATGCAAAATTGTTGGAAAGGAAAACATACAGATTAAATCACTAAATGGAAATCGGTGGCTATTGAAAGACATGAGACATGTTCTTGATTTGAGAAGAAATTTAATATTGGTAGGACAACTAGGAAGTCAAGGTTGCACAGTCATATTCACATACAATTAATGGAAGGTTACCAAAGGCTCATTGATAATAGCAAAATAGGCAAAGTTAGGTACATTATATTTATGTATTGGTAATACTAATTATTCTATTTTCCTAGCTTCAACAGGAACGGATACAACTCTATGGCACAATCGACTTGGGCGCATGAGTGAGAAGGGAATAAAGCTTCTCCATTCAAAGAATTTATTGCCAGGTTTGAAACAAGTTGATTTGGATTTTTGTGAAAACTGTATTTATGGAAAACAATAGAGTCAGATTTCTCAGAGTTGGGAAGGAAAGGAAGACTAAAAATTAGAGCTTGTGCACTCAAATGTATGAGGACCAACTCAGGTATCATCTCTTACGGGCTTTTATTATTATGCTACTTTTATTGATGATGCAAAACTAGGAAAACTTGGGTTTATTTCATTCCCAGAAAATTTGATGCATTTGAAATCTTTAAGAAATGGAAAGCTTTGGTTGAGAATGAGACAGGAAACAAGATGAAGTTTCTCAAATAAAATAATGGAGGTGAATACTACAACAGAGAGTTTGCCAGTAATTGTTCATACCATGGGATTTGTAGACAAAAGACAATTCCTAGAACCCCACAAGAAAATGGTGTCTAAAAGGATGAATATAACAATCATGGAGCGTGCAAGGAGCATGAGATTGCATGCAGGACTTCCCTTACAATTCCGAGCAGATGTTGTAGATATTGTTATTTACTTAATAAACAGAGGGCCTTCAAGTTCCTTAGATGGTGGCATTCTAGAGTAGGCATGGATAGGCAAAACGGTAAACTACTCATTTCTGAAAACTTTTGGTTGTATAGCATTTGTCCATATCGATATAGAAAATTGATCAAAGCTTGAGGCAAAATCCAAGAAGTGTACTTTCATTGGATATGGAGTTAATCATTTTGGTTATCGTTTATGGGACTTTGAGAATCACAAAATCACTAGGAGTAGAGATGTCATATTCAATGAAAAATTCATGTACAAAGATCAGATACATGGAATGAAGCAAGAAAAGGAACATACAGAACACACGGTGCTTGATGAAATCCTAGTAAATGTAGTACCAACAATGCCAGATACTAGTGAACTTCCAGAACCACAACAGGTTCCTCAAACTCCAATAAGATGATCTTCCAAGATATGTAGACCTCCTGAACAATATTCTCCATCATATTATGTATTATTGACCGATTCAGGTGAACCAAAAAGTTATGCAGAAGCAATGCAAGTTGAAACCAAAAAGTGGGAGCAAGGAATGAAAGAGGAGAAGAATGCGGGTTGACTTTTAATCAATGAGTATTACTTACTCATGACCCTCAACATGGCCCCCACTTTATAATAAAGTCAATTTATAACTTTATAATATAACTTAAATAGTTAAACATCATTAAAGGCCATTAAAATATTAATATCTTATTAAGTACTCATTATTTTGACGAGTCGTCTGAACCAGGGAGTCAACCACAACATCCTCTATCCGTATGACTGCCTTACTAAAAATAGAAATCGCCCTTCTCGATCAACCTCTGGCTTACTATAAATAGTAAGTATATGAAACTGAGCCCAAACAAGTCCAATCTGAGCCAAACGAAGACCAAATTGGAACAAACTGAATTCCGGAGAAGACAAGAACCTCCATTAACCAAGTCTCTTCCTCAGAAGACCCTCTATCCACAATAATTAGCCTACAAGGGTCACAATAATAGGCTAATCCCTCAAACTCTAATGCTTGCGAAAAAGGGGACATTACAAATTCTTCTAGAGAGGCACCCCACCTTGTTTTGGACCCCTTGTGTTGCTCATTGCCTTGACCTCATGTTGGAGGATTTTGGCAAACTTCCCTGTATAAAAACATGTGTAGAGCACGCAAGGAGTATTTGTAAATTCATATATAATCATACTTTGGTCCTCAACTTTATGAGGAATTTCACAAATAAGAAAGAGTTAGCTTGTCCAGGGATCACTCGATTTGCAACAAATTTTATCACGTTGCAATCCTTGCTCGAGTCCAAAGCCGGTTTGAAACGCATGTTTGTGAGGAGTGGACCGCATCATGACATGCGAAGAGCAATGTAGGGATTGAGACGGCTGATCGGGTTTTTTATAAGAATAGTTTTTGGCAACCGCCAAGGAGATTGTGTAGGTAATTTTCCTTTTTCTTCTCATTTCCATTTCATTTCATCATTTTTGTTCACCCTTGTTTATGTTCATTTTTAAAAGTAAAACTTAAATCTTATTGTTTCAACTTTCAAAATGATCGCACTTCATAGAACCTCTTATTGTTCTCCTATAAAATGTTGATGGAGAGAAACCCGCAATAGGATACATTTATGAGGGCACGGAGAAGGTGAAAGCGGCCATTAGATCTTTTTACAAAGGGAATTGGGCTAAATATCGTCCCATATGGGAGGTCATTGATCGACGATGGCACAAGCTGCTTCACAGGCCTATATGGTGTGTCTAAAGGATGAATATAACAATCATGGAGCGTGCAAGGAGCATGAGATTGCATGCAAACTTCCCTTACAATTCCGAGCAGATGCTGTAGATATTGTTGTTTACTTAATAATCAGAGGGCCTTCAAGTTCCTTAGATGGTGGCATTCTAGAGTAGGCATGGATAGGCAAAACGGTAAACTACTCATTTCTGAAAACTTTTGGTTGAGCAACATTTGTCCATATCGATATAGAAAATCGATCAAAGCTTGAGGCAAAATCCAAGAAGTGTACTTTCAATCGATATGGAGTTAATGATTTTGGTTATCGTTTATGGGACTTTGAGAATCACAAAATCACTAGGAGTAGAGATGTCATATTCAATAAAAAAGTCATGTACAAAGATCATATACATGGAATGAAGCAAGAAAAGGGACACACAGAACACACGGTGCTTGATGAAATCCTAGTAAATGTAGTACCAACAGTGCCAGATACTAGTGAACTTCCAAAACCACAACAGGTTCCTCAAACTCCAGTAAGATAATCTTCCAATATATGTAGACCTCCTGAACGATATTCTCCTTCATCATAATATGTATTATTGACTGATTCAGGTGAACCAGAAAGTTATGCAGAAGCAATGCAGGTTGAAACCAGAAAGAAGTGGGAGCAAGGAATGAAAGAGGAGATGGATTCCTTGATACAAAATCAAACTTGGGAGTTAGCGGAGTTGCTTGAAGGTAAAAGAGAATTGCCTAACAAACGGGTTTACAGGTTAAAGGAAGAACATGGAGGCAAGAAAAGATGCAAGGCTAGACTTGTGGTCAAAGGTTTTGCATAGAAAAAAGGTATTGATTTTAATGAATCACATCTTGAAGCCATAGAAGATTTGCATCTAGAACAATTAGAATTCAATACAACTTTTCTCCATGGAGATTCGGTGGAAGAGATTTATATGCAGCAACCACAAGGATATGAGGTCAAAGGTAAGGAGGGCTTAATGTGTAGGTTGAAGAAGAGTTTGTATGGGTTGAAACAAGCACCCCGTCAATGGTATTTGAAATTTGATACGTTTATGGTTGAACAAAGTTATAACAAATGTAAGTCTGATCGTTGTGTTTATTTTAAAAAATTGGAAAAAGGTAGTTATATTATCTTGTTATTATATGTTGATGACATACTTGTTGTCGAGTCTAATATGCAGCATATAAATGACCTTAAATAGAAATTAGCACAGCATTTTCTATGAATTATTTGGGTGCAGCAAAAGAAATCCTTGGTATGAGGATAACTAGAGACAAGATAAGTCACACATTAACATTGTCTCAGAGTGATTACATAGAGAAGGTGTTGAACAAATTTTCAGATGCAAGATGCAAAACCTGTTAGTACACCTTTGCTGCCTTGGAAAGGAATCCCAAATCAAATAAAGATAGAAAGCTCAACCAGACTCAAGTTGATGATTATTGAATACGGTGAAGATAATGAGATCTTGTTCCTAGAAACAGAATATGGTTCATATAGGCCTAAGATAGAAGTTCTAATGTTGCATGGCTCAACCAAAGGAGAACATCTAAAAGACGCACCAAACTCTACAGAAGTACTCATTGAAAGTGATCAGGACACACGGCTAGATGAGAATGAAGGAATGTTCGAAAACTTCAAAAACTTTGTCTTGAAGAGTGTAAAACAAGAAGTTGAGTTGGATAAGACACATGCATTCGAAATTTATTGTTACCAATTGGTGCAGAATCCATAATGCCTTCCATTCTGAAACCTCGTGTGCAATGTGCAAAATTGTAGTAGAATAGGTATCCAAAATGATTCCTGTAAATGCAACTTTTCTTTAATCTGGACGGAAGGTATCTCTGTAGTTTTGAAATCAGTGGATGAACAGCACTTATAAATTTCGGTGTATTATTCTGATTTCAACACAAGCCGCATATATATGATATTGGAGACTGTGAGAGGCCACGTCTATGATAGATGTGACTCCTCAAGGAGTCACACCTATCATAGGCGTGGCTCCTCATCCATACATACTTGACCCGACACATCTTATACGCTGGCAAATACAGCCGATAACAATCGGTGTCTAACGTTTAATATAAACGCTAATAACACATGCATCTTTAATATAAACATTTAGTTATGAACCGTATATCATAAACGTTTGGTTTATAGATATATATGAATCGACAGCCTTAGTTGATAGTTCATCCGATCAAAATATAATTAATGGTAATTATTATCATTATTATATAATAGCAATAATAATAATGTTTATAATAACAATATATAATAGATATGAATAATAATAAATATCAATCTATTATAATTATTAATATCTATTATTATTGATATATAAATATATCTTATAATTTATTTATTATTGCAAACTCAATATTTTATCTGATCGATGCTATAATTTTCAACAATTCCCCAAGCATCAATGATGGAAATCATTGAAGGAATCAAGAATGCTGGAAACCCTTCCAAGGCAATGGTACTAGAACCGGAATATGAAAAAATTAAACACTAGCACTTGCACCAAATAGAGGTGCAACGGTTACGTCGATAGTAAAATATACATTTATGATTTATTAGAAGGTACAAATTGGAGGATTGTGAAAATTCAATTTAATGGCCATAGTATTTTATTATAAGATAGAATCTTTAGGCAATATTGAACAGTAAATACGAATAATTAACTTATGAAATAAATCACAATGAATATAATTTATTTTTATTATTATTATAGTGAATTAAAGTGGAATTCTACAAAATGGAAATTGCAAAAGTGAGATTCATGTATTGTGAAAAGTTGTAGTTAGTGTAAAAGAATTGGATTGTCAATTATGTACCTTAAATTTTTATAATCACAACAGGTGTAGCATAATGATAGTAGTTGTAGCCATGTCTCCTCTCTTTTTCATATAATTGTGTGTGGATTAATCTGCATTTTAGAATGCTACTCAAAGCAGAATGATGGCTGAATGTGAAGGTCAGTTAATGATTTTATCACAATTTAATAAAATAGAATAATTGCATAAGCAAATACAAATAACTTTGCAAATAATTAATAAATATAACTTTAATTTAATAATACTAATAAATTTTTAAATAGTCTTAAAATTAACTAAAATAATTCAAAATATATGTTTTAAAATCTTTGGATACTAAATTTAGTTTCCATTTTTCAGTCTACACAATTTATTTAAAATAATTTAAAAAACACTTTTATTATGCCGTAAAACGTAACTCTTTTAAGAGCTATTTAAAAATATTTTCTTACTACTAAATCCCATATTTGCAAACTTAAAAAAGTAGATTTACGATAAGATAAACTAAAATAGCTCTTAAATAAATAAGTCAACATAAAATAATACTTTAGCAAATGCAATTGTTTGTAACTTTTAGAATAAAAATAAAGTGAAGAATATAAAATAAAACAAAAAATTAGACTCAATGTATAATGTTTTTTTCAAAAGTAAAATTAAGATTTTCATTGGAAAATAAATTAAGCAATGCTATTAATTTTCAAGAAAAATTTAATGATCTTTTAGCAAATTAAAATATAAAACAATTCTTAAAAAGTTTTAAGAGAACGCAGAAAATAGAGTAATTCTTATGTAAATTAAACCAATTCTACAAAACAAAACAGGATTAATTAAATAATGTAATCCTTGTTAATAATCAAAGTAACTTTTTTAAATAAAAACGTAAAATGTAAAATAAAATAAAACAAAATATTAAAAGTGAGTTTTTTTAAAAGTAAAATACACTAAAAAATATTTCAAAATCTATTAAATTTTGCATTTTATAATAAACTAAACAAGGTTAATAAGTAAAATAACTCTAAGTTCAATAATGTTTTACCAAACATAAATAATAAAATAAACCTTAAATAGTTTTAAAATAAAATAAAATTATTACATATGTAATTAAAAAAAAATTTACAAAGTAAAACTAAAAGAACAAATATTATTTTAAAATTTTAAAATAGTCTTAAATAAACTAAAATTATTTCAAAATCCATGAAAAAAATCAATTACACCTTCAAATTTAGCTTAAGCTTTTGGTATAAAATTTTACGTGAAAAAATAATTGGAAATAATTAAATTTCAAATTATGGGAGAAATTAATCTCCACTAATGTTACATTAAAATTAATAATTGTTTCAAAAGCTATCAAAGTGTCAACTCTACAATGGAAGGTATTTTATAAAAAAAATATTGTATCTTTTTTTAAAATAAATTCTATTCAAAAGAACTTCTCAAACTACTATGTCTTCATGTGAGTAAATGTTTTAACCCACAACTAGGAAGCAGTGCTAACACAGAGATAAAGTGGTATCCTATGGTTTGCAAAAGTTTATTTTCCAAGCAGTGTGAGTCAGTTTAATATATTACAAATAAATGCATGCATATGCATACGTGGTTGGAGAATGAGTCTGTGTCATGAGCATCTTTGCAATTAATAATATCGACGTGAGCATGAGCAATGGACAATGGGCAAAATTTCCGAACAGAATTTCTCAGCATGTAGACTCTTAAATGGCAACGTCAAACAAACACCACCAAATTTTTTCCAAAAATTCTAGCCCAAGTAATGCGTGAGACAGGAGGAATCAGGTGGTGAGTTCCCCACCCTAAAATAGCCTATCGGCTAAAAATCAAGATTCTCAAGAAAAGTGTAAGAAAGAAGTTGCAAAACCACAAACTCAATCCTCCAATACACAAGCAATTGATCAAGTTTGGACGTTGTGATTCAATGGATCAAATCAAAGAAACGAAATGGAACAGGCATTGAACTAGTCAATCCAACCGGAGAAACCTACTTCGTTGCACACAAATTGCAGTTTCCGTACACCAATAATATCACTGAATACGAATCACTAGTTCATGGACTGCTGCTTGCTATCCAGAAAGGTGCCAAAATCTTGCACGTGCTCGGACATTCAAACATAGTTGTAAGGCAAGTGAGAAAACAATATGAATGCCATGATAAAAGGTCGAGTTGCTACCGCAACAAAGTATGGGACCTCACCAAGAGCTTTGACGCATTCAACATCAAACAAATGTACCAATCAAAGAATCCAGTGGCAAATTCATTAGCACAAGAAGCCAATTCGTTTGACCCTCTTGCCATAGATTGTGTAAAGAAATTCACGATGAGTTAACTTCAGTACCCTCTGTCCCCAACAATGTCATCAATTCTCAAGTAATCGAGGATGATAAGCATATTCTTGACTTTCTTACAAATTCAGATGTGTTTGCCACTCAAGTCATTGATGAAGAAGAATTAGAAGCTGAATTTGATGTTGAAGGAATTAAGAATTTAAAGACATACCGAGGTATGGTAGAACTTGAAAGAATTTTTGACCCAGATAGATTGAGCACCCTTAGATACCAAGCGACTGAAGGAAGCAAATGTAAAACAATGAACCCAGGAACAAACGAACAAGTTAAGAATATTTACATTGGAAAAGTCTGTACACCAGAAGAAAAGGAAGGTATCTTGAAAAATATAGAGAATTCCCAAATGTGATAGCGTGGGGTGTAATGTCCCCATTTGACTTAATATTTAATAATAAATAATCATTAAATAATAAGATAAATAAATAAATAATAATATAAAAATAGACAATTTAATAATATAATATATTGTTAATTATATTGACATATTAAATATATACATTAATGGAGTCGAATGACATAATACACATCACATATAAATTTATAGTTTATAATATATCAATTTGCACATACATACATACATATATATATATGTACATATACATACATACATATATATATATACATACATATACATATACATATATATATATATATATATGCCGAACCAGAACCCAAGCAAAAAGAATTTTTGCCTAACCCGAACCCAAACCTGGATCAGAACCAGGATCGGTAACTTAGACTTCAGGTCTATGATTTCCTGTGCCATGAATTCAGGTCTGCGGGCTATGACTTCTTATATTATGACTGCAAGAAACGTATTGAATCAAACAAAATTAAGCCTAAATTGGGAAAATTCCACAAGCACAAAAATAATAATTATCATATTCCAGAAGTCCATACAAATTTGCAACCAGCAGTCCTTCCAAATTGTAACCCTCATATCCTACAACCTACAGCCACCAATCCTGGCATTCATCCACACCAAGAAATCAGTTTGCAACCATGAGAGCCTGATTTTCAGTCTGTGTATCAGATTTTACAAATTTCATGGTCATATTTATTGAAATAGTAAATACAGAAATTATAATTTCTGTAAAAAAACAAGTTATATTTTTCCAAGCTACACTACCATAGATATACATACAGTCAATCACCTACTTCTTGTGAGCTCAAGTACAAGCCATTTCACATACATAGCATTTTGCTGAGGAGAAGGTGAGATCATCTAACAGTCAAATCACTGTACCTGAGGTAAAAGTTGAGTTGTATGAGGTAAACTTTTTACCACCTTAAGCATGAACTTTTAATTTTTCCCTTTTTGAGCATTCTGGGCAAAGTTTCCTGGCTATATAAAAATTTGATTTCTTGAGCTCTAGTTTGTCCAAATAAGTAGGCTTTTTTGCAGTATATGTTTATGTCATCACGACATATAAGCGAAGAAAGTGACCTGGACCACTTTTCATTCAGCCAACCATAATTTGTTTTCATCATTTCTGAGGGGCGTATATGGCATTGACTCAATTTGAGCATGCACGCAGAATAGACATAGAGGCCTGCAATGTTAGTTGGACACAGAGATCCTCATACATCCATTTGTATAGTCTTGTAACAGTAACATAATCTCACAAGCTGAGAAAAATCTGTAAGTTCTAAACACCACAATGACAGCAACAGGCAATTCAGGGATGAAATATAGTCAAGAACCTAATTGTGACTCATTACAAATTTTAGTGGGGCCCATAATGCTTGCATTGGGTGGAAAAGTGATATAAACTAAATTAAGTAGACAAAGTACTATAACACAAGTCTTTGCCAAACCAAATGAGGGTATGCAGGATCGCCAATTTTTACACTACCTCTGAATGAGGATATATTCAGTACTGCTGATATAAATATTTATTGTATTTAGTCTAAGATATCTCTCTTCAAAGTTCAAAAAGACTAATTAGACCTCTCAAAATTTTCTTGTTTGGGTTTGCAGGCCAAAATTATCTCTACTTCTCTGGGATACAGAGTCAAAGTTTTCTCTCATGTCCCAGTCTGCTTCCTGACAAATGTTTATGGATCTCAACTTCTTGATAATGTAGAATGCTTTCTTGTTTTTAGTGTTATCACTTATACATTCAGACATGACTTTTACAATAACTACAAGAAGGCAAACCAACAGACAAGGCAATTATACTGGTTCCTCTTCCTTTATCAGTGCCTAAGATGTTAGGCAACCTCTGTTGTTTACCACATTTCACAGGGCTATTTTCGTTGTTGGCCATCCCAATCTTATTGTTAAGAACTTAAAAACACTCAAATTTCACTGGCTGTCCATCAGCTGAATATTCATCTTGTCACCATTGCTAGGCCTGCATGATTATAAATAGCTAAAGGCTTCAGCAAGAGTCCTTTCTTTCCATCATCAGCTTCTCCTGTGTTGTCTTGTTTGGCATTTGGTCGTATGCACTATGGAGTGCTATCCTGGAATCCTTCCACAGCTCCTGCAGTTTTTTATTTTAAATTTTTAAGGCATATGGAGTGTTTCAAGATTGAAAAGATATGGAGACCATGTACCTCACAGAAGATTTACAAAGTAAAAAATATGTTTCGCACTGTCACAATAACTTTATATTCTGATTCAGCAAACGAAATGGATCATACATGTTTGCAAAATAGCTTATAGATATTTCTGAGGAGCAGCCATTTGCAAATCAGTCCAAAATCTTATTCATTTTCAAATCAAGAAACTGTTACACAATGATTCCTACCACTGCAGATACTCCATCTAGCACATTTCTCAAGCTTTCTGGATCCAGTAGGTTTCCTGCCATTAAAATATGCATGGGCAAACAATTTCATGTGAAGCAATAACATAGAATAAAGGAATAATAACAAGTCCTATCACAGCAATGCCAATCATGCATGCCCCTAAAGTAGGACTATATTAATATGCTTTAATTGATTTCATAAAGCTAACCTTTATGCCAGATGACATCATTTATCCATGGCTCCTGTATTGATGGCCTTCCTGACCTGGACCATTCATCAAAGACAATTACACATTTTAGCATGCCAAAGCTAACCAGTTCCAAGAAATCTATAGGTCAAACACAGCATAGTTGATTTTTCTTTATTTGTATCAAAATTCTAAAAACAAAGTCCACAAGGAAAAGCAACAATTCATCAGCACAACTGACAGATATGAACA
Source organism: Thuja plicata (assembly GCA_018584345.1). Lineage (NCBI taxonomy): Eukaryota > Viridiplantae > Streptophyta > Pinopsida > Cupressales > Cupressaceae > Thuja > Thuja plicata. The sequence goes on from MU225667.1 coordinate 1,243,580, forward strand.
TTGAATTTCATTCAAAATCAAACAGGTCTACAGTGACTTTGATTATGAAAACAAGGACCAAATACTGGAGCTGCGTACCCGCGAAACAAAGAACCCCAAACAATGGCAACAAAATGAAGCTAACCAGTTAAAAGTAAGTAAAAAATTTGAAAGTATGAACTGTGGAGATTTTCAGGTCACACAGAAGAGGTAGCTGTGACATACCCACCTTTGGCAATAATTGATTAAATAGATCGCCTCCACATGGTATATAATAAAGAAATTGATTCAAACTGCTATTATAATGGCATGAAAAGGATTCATAGTAGTGTTCACCTCTAGTGAGTATTTCCTTTCCATCGCAGAGAAAATTAAGGCATACAGTTAAGAGTCATATATGCACATACTGAAAAGAGGGCCTGTTTAAGATAAATACAAGGTTACTGGGAGACCGGTACTAGTACTGACACAGGAGACTGGTAACAGTACCAGTACATATATTTTTCTAAAATAGGAGACGAGTACTTGAAGACACCATTTTTTTATATAATTTATTAATTACAAACATTAAACCTGAAAATATCATGACATTGATCTTTCAAAACAAGATTCTGGTAAGGTTTAACATCAACTTTAAAGTTTAAAAACACAAATTGTAAGAACCCTCACAAGATCACACTCAGATTTTTTTGAACCTTTTGCTCGATGTCAGTGGAAGAGTGTTCCGCTTATCAAATGATGTATATTCAGTCTCTGTGCAACAGACATGTATAGTTTTCTCAGGTATCTTTTCTGAGATTTTTGTAATCTATTACATACAAAACACATTACTTTCAGATTTACCCATGTGACATGTACACAGAAAATTTCATATAACAAAGCAGCTACAGAAATTTCCCTACTGTAGACTGATGTTGAATGAGCAATTTATCAATCCCAACATCTGAGTTACACATTCATATAGATAAATCTGCAGTAATGGAGACATAGTAATCAGTGAACTTATACTGTTCCTGACCTGTTAAATAGTGCAAAGATAATACTCAGAAATTAATATATGTGAACCTGTGATGAAACCCAATGCATCCAGTGTGTATTCTACATCCAATCAGTCACCTCAATTGCTTGGGGAAGAAGGGAAAAACGCTCAGCAACATGCCTCAAAGGTGTTTGCTAAGTTTGCAGCCCACTCAGCTCACAAACAACACAGTCGACAAGATTATCTTCTTTCACAGCCCTCAAACAAGAATCCAGCACACATAAAACTCCATGGTCTGGTATGGTAAAATATCGACCAGCATAAAGAATGTCCTCAAGCTATCTCCCAATGCCTACAATGAATCAATATCACCCGCAATCTTTCCCACCATTTGCCCTAGCAATGATCACTCCATTACATGTATTAATTTGCCCACGTATGGCTCTTTGACTCCATGCTACAGCAGTGTCATGTCCCCTGTTTGAAACCCTAGTTATGATGTCCCCATCCTTGACATCATACAACTAATATTCACACAATTCCTCAATTTTGTGAGGTCTCTAAAAGAGAAAAAATTGGAGAAGTAACATGTCCATTTCAAGTAGGAAAACCACCTTCACAAAAGAAGAATTGGATTAAGTCAATCAGTCTTAAATGAAAAGATAATGGCATTGAGATTGCAAAGCAATTGTGACATGTCGACCAAGGCAAGTGTATGTGTCATATCCCCAAATTCACAACATTTAAAAAAGAATATAAGATTAAAATAAATTTTAATTAAAGATTGAAATTTACTTATATACCACAAACATAGTAATTTACCACAGCGACTGTTATCACTAATCGAATCAAGGGGAAGACAAAGATTAGTCATGTCGATAACAGTACCTTAAAAAATATCTTTTAATGGTGAAGAGCATTACGATGACAGCGGCTAATATTATTAATCGAATCCAAGAAGACAACGATAATACCAAGTATCAAAACCTCCAAGCATCATCGAAGAAGTATAGTAACGTCACACATGAAGGCATCGATAAGTATGGAGAAGACCAAGAATGGGCATTTCACGTAAGTGAATGACACTATACAGGCTATCACCAGTATCGTATCTTGTCTGCGGTGATATCCTCTTATCTAAACATTGATTTGAGGAATTAATGGTCACTAAATATATCTAATCAATGATTAATGAAGCAGTACTAGGAATCACCAACGATAGTACCCTTGAAGCCTACTCGGACACTAATGTTGGAAACACGTCTGCAGTATATTATGACAGAAGTTCTACTCAGCTATGGATATAGAATAACATTATCAACATATTCTCATACCAATCACACTTGTCATTGCATTATCGTGTGCTTCCACACTTAGCCGATTCTCATAATTGGGCTTGTCTTAACAATTGCATAACCAACACATGATTAATGGTAATCGCAGTAATAATCATTCTGATTATTACAATGATTAATGATGACTCTTCACTATTATTATTATGTTGAGAGGTGGCTATTCCATTGTTGCCTCTTCAATAAATCAATCATATATACATGTGAGATCTTATCATTGCAAGAAGCATTGAATATAGATTTGAGAATATAAAATATAGCAGTCCCTTGTGGATCGCTCTGCTTAGAGCAGCCGATTGCCAAAAGCAATCGAAGGTGCAAGCATTTATATTTATATCAGAAATGGCATCAACCCAGAAGCATAATCAATTCAAGATATATCAAAGACGGCTTCATTGTCAGTGCATAGAGATAAAGATTGATCAGACAGCCTGTACAATATCCATTCATTATTGTACCCAATAATCTTCGTATTAGAGACAGCATTACCATTATATCAACCTGTATATTAGCGTGGATCAATAGCACATATCAAAGATAACAATTCAGGTTATCAAGAATACATTTCATTGTCATATCAGATACAACACTTGTGATTATTGTTATGCCATCATTCTAATTGATTGGAAGCATATGCATTTGGAATTGATATCTATTTCCATTATATTTAGCGTATGCATTTGGAATTTATATCCATTTCCATTGTACTTGGCATTTGCAATTCGAATTAAGTACCAAAATAAAGCATTTTATCATCATCAAGTTCAGTTATAATTGTAGAATTAAGGAAATTCGCTTACTGTCAATTTAGATAAAAAGGGACATTAAAATTGGTATCAGAGCCACCTTTCCTGCCTAAAGGTGAATGAACATTTCAGATCAATAGAAAATGGAAGCAATTGAGGAACTACTTAATAAGAAGCTTCAAAATATAGGAAAAGACGAGAACTCAGCAAGCGCATGCTTCAATGCATGGTCAAGAAACACACAAAAGAAATTAGATCAATTGTTGGTATTACTAACACCAACCAATAACAATCACAGAAAACAAGGAGAAAAAAGAGAAAGGGATGAATATTCAAAACATCATTCCATTAAATTTAGACCAATGCTTCCTACTTTCCTTCCAAAAGAAGAAAAACATGAAAGCAAAGAACCCATTGTAGTCAACCTACAAGATCAATGGCGACAGGATTGGTTAAAAGTAGGTTTTCAAGATGATGTATCCCTAGAGGACTACATAGAGATAAGGGTCAAGTATTCACCTAAGAAGCAAATAAGTCATCTCTTGGACTTGAGAAGGGAAAGTAGAGAACATGAACATCCTAAACAACAGAAGATCAATGACCACAATACAAAAGTCTTACACCTCCATTCCTCACAACAATTGTTAGCAAAGACATTGAAAGTGACTACATCAAAAGGATGCACCATTACAAACCATGAGACCATAAGATAGGTCAAAGGAAAAGATGAACATCCAGCCTCACAAAGAACAGTCAATTTCTCGCAGGACTCCATCACAAGTAAGAAAACTTGGATGCATGAAGATCACAAGGTTACACCTACCCCATCTTGTATCAAGGATAACATAAGACTGAATGACACCAATGGTTGTTCCCTACATCCAAATAGGTACATGACAGCCTCTACCAACTCAAGAAGTGAGAAAGAAGATTTAGCATTCGTGGTTGAGAATGAAGAATTCAAGAAAGTAAAGCTTCTAATACAAATAAATCAGTCACTTCATGTATCAAGTCTCATCAAATTAGAGTTGATAAACAAAGGGAATTGACATTAAAAATAACAAAAGGTATAATACCAAGGTTAGTAAGCAAAGATAGAGGAACAGTTACAAGTCATGAGAACCCAAGACCTTTCAAACAAAGAGAGACAACGCTGCCTAGAAGACACAACATGGAAATTAAACATCTCATGAAGCCTAGTGACAGAAGGATAAAGGATGGTAATATGAAATATTGTCCACAGAAATCAGATAAAGAAGAAGCTATTCTTGGGAGAGATGAACACAAGGCTTGGGACCCCGGTACTCCCTTAACCAATCAATTTTGGAGGCAAGTTTGGAGTAAAAGGATACAACCTTAACAGGAATAACACTAAATATTCCTTCATCAAGTTAAAAAAAGTTACAAATCAGATTAGGACTCCTACATTTGATAGCATAAATAATGATTGCTACCAACTTTCCAAGTCCATGATTATAGGTGGGAACAATGGAGACTATCCTCTTGAATTTGCAAGGAAGGGTGTTAAGAGTTTGATTCTATCATCTATGGATATCTTCAACGAAGATAAAGTGCATGCTATAATGGATGATCCACCTTAAGCATGAATAACTGCCAGACTACTTTGAGAAAGATTGGTGCTTTAACTTTTGGGACATGAAAATCAGAATCCCCGTGTTGAATGAATGGCATAAACAGTTCAATGACACGAAATAGTAGATATATGTTGAATCCTTTACTTGGGATCTAGGAATCATCATGATGCTATAAGAAAGCTTGTGGGCAAGCATTTTTCCAAGAGGGGGAGATTGTTATATCCCTAAATTCAGAACATTAAAAAAAAATACAATTAAAATAAATTTTAATTAAAGATTGAAATTTATTTATATACCAGCACATAGTAATTTACCACAATAATTTACCGAGATCATCTACATCCGGGAGAAGAGGCTGAGGACACGCACAATCAAAGAATTTCTTTTGCGCTGGAGGAATTTGCTAGAAAACGCCGCCTGGGAAGGCGAGCAGATTTTGGAACACCCCAGTGTGCAATTGCTAGGGGACAAGCAATTTTCGAGACGGAACGACTGTAATGTCTCCGTCATTAAATAAAATAAATAATAATGTTTGTATTTGGGTCCCACTGGATTTTTGTTTATCTTGGGCCCATTTTTTATTTTAGCGCAGGAGTAGGTGTCTTTATTTGTGCACCCTCGGGAGTTTGTCTGACGGGTATTTATGACCGGCGTGTAGCATGTATTTCTCATGCGACTTGTTATTTTATTTTATTGTGAATTCCTGTTGGAGTTCTGTTTTCGCCATTTCGGAGGTGGAAGATCCTCCCTATTTGGTTTTGTTGCAGTTTCGGTGGGGAGTAACTCCTCACCCTATTCTACTTTGCTCTCTGCTTGAGATTGTTGTAATCCGAAGTGCTAAAGATCTATTAGACATAATTCAAAGTATTTTCTCTTGCATGTATGGACATTCTTGTTATATTCTTGGTGTATCAATTTATTGTTCCGTGTTTGTTCAGCATCAACAACTTCATTCATACTCCGTCACCCACCATACACTTCACACGCTATTGCCTCCAGTCTCGAGAAGTGGATCCACGATTTACGACAACAGGGAAGTGTTGCCAAGAATACCATTGTACGGCCTCCTGGTGCTGTCGTACGGCAGACTCCCTACAATGTACGGCCCTTGCCCCTCCACCATACGGGCCCTCAACCACACACTATACGGGTCATCCACCGTAAGACCCATTTCCCTACTGTACAGCTTCAGCAAACACCATACGACCCTTGCAATTGTGCATGGAAACCTGCCAAGCAACGTGATACATTCTTCAACGCATCCATACTTGAGGCGCGCAACTAAGAGTGCCCAGGGGACATTACAACTGGTGGAGAGTCAATCCTCTAATATCTTATAGTTGTTCAATTTTTTCCTAGGCTCGACGTTTGAAGCATACAAGAATGAATACATTAAGAAGACAGTGTTGGTAAACATCTAAGTTTTGGAAAGAGTAAACATTGGTTGGGGCTACGAATTAGAACAGTTAAGCACTATTACAAAAGTATTTCTAGAAGAGTGAAAAAAAATCATCTAGAACAAGGGGTGTTCTTACATAATCCTGGCCATAGATCTCAAATTAATCTTGTTCGTTCGTTGTACTTGGAACAACTATAAAAGGTAAGGCCTTCTCATTTGTTATCAACTAGTTATCGTAGAGTAGGAGAGACTCGGAGAGATTGTTGTTATAATGCTACCAAAGTAATTTCAAAGTCATTGTTGTTATCATGGTGGATTACTTGTGTTATTTTGGAGTATTGCATGGTTTCTACATTTCCTCACTTAGAGTCGATGTTACCCGAAGACGTGTTTCTAGAAAAATTTGACCTGTCTCAAAAATGGGAACGTCCCGGAAACTCAAAAACCCATCCCCTGACTGTACCATAAAATTCATTTAAATAATGTTTGAGTTTTGATAATTTATTTGACTTCTACTCTCATGTGAACTCTCAATTTAAATTATTTAACACAAACGTTATATGTTAAGTGTCTATAATGTATAGAAGCATGATTTATCCATGTTTTCGTATGAATATTTAAAATTTTCCTATATATTTTAAAATTTCCCTATTTTTTATATAGTCATCCCCATTGTCGTCCCCTGCCATCCCCTCCTCCGAGAAAACAAAATCCATCCCGGAAACCCGTTTCTCCGTCCCCCCCCCCCGTTCTAGAAACACGGGATAACATAGCTTAGAGTAGGATTTTGTTTATGTACAGTAGAAATAGTTGAGTAGTGCATCCCCATTGCCATATCTGATCACCTAGAAAACTGGAGCAATGATAGAGAATGTATTTTGCATCTCCAAAATACATCATTCTTTGCTATCTCCTTCACCCTCTTCCCCTACTCTGTCTTGGCCTCAACCCATCGATTCCACTCATTCAACATGACCATGCGTTGCAGTGCTTCTTGCAACTCAAGCATTCTCTCCAAGAAAATGAAATAGGATGCATATCTGGTCTCAATTGGTTCAAGAACTCCTTCGCAGATGTCTTGAAGAGTGCATGTGAAGTGTGGTGGTTGCAGATATACATTTGCACATCTCTCACATCACTGACGACTCCTCTAATCCAGTCAATCTTCCCCATGTCCTTTAGTGCATTGTGCATGGCATGCACACAAAGTGGAGTACACCAAATATGTTTGTAGGCGGCCTTAATAAGCTCCCCTACAACTCTGCACACATGTGTTGCATCTGTCACTACTTGGACCACATTTTGTGGCCCAACCTCCTCAATAGCCTCCCTAACAACAACAAAATCATCATGTTTGCAATGCCCTGTATAATCAACTACCTTGAGAAAGTATAGGCCCTCTGCACATGTAACCATGATGTTGATGAGTGGATGATGGCTAATCTCCGTCCACCCATCCATAACAATGTTGCATCTAGAATCAATCCAACTTGCCTTCAACTGCTCCATCAAAACATTGATCTTGGCATAGTTATCCAGGATTGTGGTCCTCAATTTGTGCTCACATGGTGGCACATATGATGGTCCCCCCTCATCACCATCAACATCATCTCCTTATAATAAGGAGATCGAGCTACATGCAATGGGATGCCATTGGCAAAGAAGAACTTGCCAATGGAATCATCTATCAGATCCTTCAGTTGCACATTGAACAAATCAGCTATGGGGTTACTTTGCATCATGTGTTTCCCCTTTCCCTCTCGTGATGCGGCCACAGCACTATGAGTGGATGAAGGTCATGAGGCTGACCCTGACATCTTTCCTACTCTCTAATGCAATGTACGAGTAGAAACATGTAGCTGCCCCTGCATCTTTTGAATTGTCTAAACCTGTATCCTACCAAACAAAGTAGTAGGCATTGCAACTAAACTATCTTCAAGAACACCCCAAAGCTTGTTGAACTCAATTTTGTACTTGATATTTTTAGGCTCTTCCCAGAATTTTAATGGATTCACACCATGTCCTTTCTGAAAAGGAAATGTGCATTAACTCTAGTGATGCCCCACCATTCCACATTACAAATGTTGCATCTCCATTTCCTTGTGCTGCCCCTTATTGGTCTTGGGGTTGTTATTCTTGTTGCAAATTGTCTAAGAGGAGACTTGGGATCATAAGGACCCCTATCAAACTCTGCCAAAAGCTGGGAGGGGCAATCTGTAGCAACTAGTCCACTAGCCACCAAACTAGTTTGGGCTTATGATTGACTTGCACTCTAAGACTGAATTTCCATCTCATCTCCACTCATATCATGACTATGAGAGCTCATGAGACACTGCATTTCACAAAATGAAAATAAATTCAATAAGCAACTAGTTTCAGCCTAGTTTGATAAATTAAAAATTTAAAACTCTAAATTTTATTTTAATTACTGATTTTAACAAATTTCAAAGTCAAACAAAATTTAAAATTAATGAATCTTGAGGGCAAAATGAAGAATCGTCATAAATTCTTCATTTTGCCCTCAAGATTCATCATAAATTTTGATTTAAAACATGAAACAACAAAAATGAAAAAAGAAACCTTTAAAACATTCAACGTTGAAACTTGAAACAACAAAAATGAAAAAATTATGAACATTCAACATATTTAAACAATTTAAAATTTGGAAATTAAAATCAGAAAATAAAACTAAAAATTTTAAAAACCCTACCTTGTGCTTGATAAATCTCTTCAAGGAAGGTGTAGAATCTTCCTCCTCTTCTTCTTCTTGCTCCTCTTTCACTTGCACTCACTCATTTCACTCCTCCAATCACTCATTTCTCTCCTTTACACTCTTCTCTATTTGCTGTAACAAACAATGAGAAATGCAATTGTGAGTGAAAATAAAGTATGGAGGGGTATTTGTAGGGCTTGGAGTGGCCAAGAAGGGACCCACCACCAATCAGGGTTCATATGGAACCCAAAAGAAAACTAAAAAACATGAAAAAAAAATTTAAAATGCACTTTTATTGCTGCTTGTGACAGGGGACGTGCAGACGTCTCCGGAACATTTGAGGGACGCCTGGGTTCCAAGGATGCCACGTCGTCTCGACGGCTAGCTGGTGGCAATCTGGCAGTGGTGGGGCACGCCCCGTCCCTGTCCCCCCCGTCCCGGGAGCGCGAGGGTCCAGGGGGGACGTGTCCCCATGTTACACTGGATTTCTCCAATAATGGATGCGCAAATGATAAGGCTATTGATGAAGGTATCTTCTTAAAGGTCTTCTCGGCTCAGAATTTTCTTAATGATGGAGATCTTCAGCATTCCTTGGAACATGACATTTCTTGAAGCTCTTTCATAAATCTTACTCTCTTCATTCATGTTAGTGATTCCACAGAGTTTTAATATCAAAATAGAGCTTCTCTCTTAAAGAAACATACGACCTTGTAACTTCCCGAGGTGTCATTTTTTGTCCAAGCTGGTTCAGGCAGACCTTTTTTTCAACCCCTATTCAGGGTGTTTGTGACACAACCAGAAGTTTTTTGTTACTTATTATGATTGGATAGAAAAACCTTTTGTTCTCAGTTCTCCGTGACTGTGATGTTTCCCTTCATGATCATGTCATCATCTCTATGGACAAGATCATCAGCTCCCTGTGGATTATGTTTAGTCCCAGTGTTTTTTCTTCAACATTTGATGGCTTTTGCAGGATTAATATCATATAGCTTTCTACAAGATGCGACCTCTCTTCCATCTCTTTCTATGCACCCATTTTTAAACATTCATTTTATTAAATTTGGCTCATGCACTATCAAGATTTGGATTTGCAGCTTGATAGATAGTTCTTTGCTTACGCCAACGTCCTTTCAGTGTGTGGTGTGGTATTAAATATGGCAATCTCCCTTCTGATTATCACATTTTCACTGCTGTATTCTAGCATTGTTTGAAGGGTGGATGGTTTGATGGCATATCCAAGGCAAATTTCACTCCCCAAATGCTTTTGGAAACGAAGTGATCCAGTAAACTTTAATAAGGAAAAGTTAGGCAGAGCCTTTCTTCTACCATGCGCTCATGTAGAGGTTGCCATACGCATTGTTATAGGTCAAGATTGGCTTCTTCCTAATCCCCATGCCCTGTTTTGTGAAGTGGTGTCCTTGTTCATGTCCAATTACATGGACATGCTTTTATATAAGACAATGGTCTCTACCATAGCAAGTATCAATGCGCAGCCTTTCATTTTCACTCTGACTAATCTGGAATCAAGTTTGCAGTCGTTTTGTTTGTACATGGGTCCAGCTCCTAGTGATGGCTTCCTAGAAAAATCAGACTTAGCATCCAATTTAGTGTCCACGGATCTCCTCTTTGCTATTCAACTAGGGTTACTATGTGACTCTTTTGAGGATACCATGATATCTATCAACCATCTTCATCTGACCCTCAAATAACAGACATTGGATGATGCCCTCGACAAGTTCCCGGCAATGCACCTCCTCCTAAGCCATTGTGTTCATATTTCAGAATCTCTAATTGTGTTGTCCCCGCCACTGGATGATCCTAGCTCTAGTGGATGTGCCAGCCCTCTGCCTCCGATTTTTGCTAGCACAGGTTATAATGTTGTTATTGTATCATCTCATTGGGCCTTTTGGAATGTTCATTTTGTTTTCTATCGGCTTTGTCTACGCTATCACCTTCAGTCATGAAACATAATAAGCCACTTATTTTATTGAAGCTTCGAAGGCCTATGGGTTTGGAATATAACTGGTGCGTTATTATTTTGATATATGTATAAGGCTGTTGTTTTCTACGATGTATCATTTTTGCTCTTACACCACTCCATTTGGTGTATGCTAATTATTTTGGGGGATGGTTCTAATGTAAAAATATTTTATTATCGATATATCGGTGACTCTATCGCCTTTTATCAAAAAAAAACCATGGCACACAACTAGGCATGGATTCCAAGCGTTAAAAAATTCTCTATATGGTTTTTATCAGCAAGGTTTCATTGCGATGTCTCCCACACCGGGGGCACATTTTTGAGACAGATGCATCTCCTATCTTCGAGACATGGGTAGAAACATCCTGCATTACAAGAGATGGACAGATGCATCTCCAGTGAGTCTCTGCGTACCCATCACCTAATTAAGGCATTCTTTTTTTATTCTACATTTGAAAGCTATAATCCACCTCTGCCTTCTCTGACATGACCTATTGAAGACTATTTCTGTGTGGTTTCAGAGCAGACATGTTTTTGATTTTTTGTTTTGTGACTAGTAGGTTTCACCTTCCATTTTTTTCTTTTTAATTGTTTGAACTTAGACATTTCTAAGTTTTTTTGGGGTTTCAAAATTGAAAAATATAGTTTTTTTAGGGTTTCAAAAATGAAAAATATATTATTGTTAGGGTGCCCAAATGAAGGCTTTCAAGACTATGCAAACCCTCATGGCACATACCATTTTTCATATTGATTAAAAAGTCAAAAGAACATTTCTTAAGACTGCTAAAATGTTGGTGTGATCTTTCCCATTGGGATTGTAGGACTTATAAAGGAAAAGAAGTGTTTGTTTGGAGTGTAAAAACCGCATTTTTTATGTGTCCAGACTCTGTTTCTCACAGAGGCCAAGTATATCCCACAGACTTGCCAAGTACTCAACTGCCACTAGGCAAACAATTGTGGGAAATTGGTGGTGGCAAGTTGCAAGTTTACACAATAGAAACTTGGCAATGGATAGATCCCACGAGTACTTGGCAGATTTGCAAGCATTCTGTAAGTGAACTATGATCTACATAATTACTACAAGAACTTTTGAATAGTTAAAGATCTCTGTGGTTAATTTGAGGAAGCAGCAATCACTCTTATTTTTGTGGAATTACTCATGGAGCTCGCAAAGAACTTAATATACAATTCTAAGCTCACAAAATCAATATATTTTTTCTGTAATATCTCCTTAGGATCTGCAGATCAATATAGTATATATTTAAAGATTTTGAGGATCTCTTGTGATTTAAAGCCCGGAAGTACCACAGGACATTTGATAGGTGGATAAGATCTGTTAAAGACCACTGAAGCAATCTGGGATGCCAGATTAGTTATTTGGAAGATCAAGAAGAGTTGTGTGGAGAACCAGCCAGGACCATCTAGATCTCAGCCTCACTTGTTCTTCACCAAATCGAAAAGAAACACAGGTATGCATGATTTGTTCTGTCCATTATTCATGTTGTGTCTTTGCTGTTATACAGCATAGCTTAGCAATCCTTATATTTTATGTTCCTGATTTCTAACAAATATAAAACTAGTGCAAGGTTTAGCCAAACTTGAAGGGTCTCCATCAGCTGAGTTTTGACCTAGATTATAATCCCATCCAAGCATCAACTCATCTGACGACTCTTTTATTATACCTCTTCCTCAGGATTGAGTGTTCAACCTGGATTTGGGTATAACTATATATATTTTCATCCAAGGTTTGACCTAGATTAAAATCCCGAGTTTGACCCTGATTGAGGACCCTTTTATCATAACCCACTCTCAAATTTTATTCAGCTCGGGGCCTCTTTAATAAACTAAGGTTTAACCTAGATTAAGATCCTATCCAAAAATTGACCCAAGTTGCTAATTCTTTATCATTGATCATAACCAAGTCTAAGGTCTGATCCAGAGAAGGTATCTCTATCATCTAAGGTTAGTAACATATTAAGTAAAAACAACTGATAACTCTTTATCTATGACCCTGCAGTTTAACTGGGATTAAAATCCCATCCCAGGCTTGACCTGGCTTGCAGGCTATTTTATCGATACTGAGGTTTTGACACAGATTAAAGTCTTCACTACGGTTAAAACTAAGTACAACTATCACTATTTAGTGAAGACCTATGGACATGACAAGTAATTGGAGAGTTCTAAAATGCTAAATTAGCGACCTAAGTTCCTAGTGGAGGGATAACTATTAAATCAGAAGGCTGGGATGATTATGAATGTCAAAGAATGCTAATTCAGTGATTGGTTTGGTGTCAGTAATGTTTCATATTAATCCTTATTGGTTAACTGGAATACCTTACACTATCATTCTTCCAAACCAACATGTTTACACTTGTGCTTGTCATGTCCACTTCTTATGTTTGCGGGTACAGAAAATGCTGTCTGTAACATATAAGGTGAAAACTCTCTCAATGGTTTCAATAATTATAGAAAATAAGGATAACAATGATGGGATTGGAGCTACATGCAGTCAACCACTAAAGAAAACATTACTGCCAAACTAAGAACTCTTAAAAAGGGAAGCAGAAATATGCTTAGTGTTATTGTCACTGAAGTGGAATTAAATAATGATAAAAAACTAAAAGGTCAGACAAGTTTCTACAAATATTATTGAGATTCCCCTTTTAACCAGATCAACTACAGCAATAAGTAATAACAGACTATCATTAAAATGCCATATGGACACTTCAGTAACATAAAAAAAACTCTCATAAAGCTAATTATAGAATCCAATAAAGAACAATCTTTTCATGTCTAGAACAATAAAGCAGACAGGTTTACCCGAAAGATAGTAAAATATTAACCCTTACAAGTACAAAAGGAAATTATTTGGGAGTTAAAAAGTATTATATTCAAGCATTAAAATATAAGTCACAGCTGAAAATTGGTTCCAAAGAGCTTTAATTTTAAAATATATTTGACTTCAAAATTAAAATACTAAAATGATGCCAGAAATGAATTCCAATTAAAATTGCTACCTGCTAACACTCGATACAATAAGACCACGTTGGATGCCCTCTTTGCATACATGCGTACCAACGAAACCATTTCCACCTAATACAAGTAACTGTCCAAAACCCTTTCCATTTTAGTAATTAAAAAATTAAATGTAATATAGACATTGTTTAATAAGATTCGCCTATCTACATACAGTGAAATAAATAATGCCTAATACATAAAGAGTGTATACAGCAGTTTTGATAAGCAATGGACTGGCATCCTTTTCACCTTGTCTTGATGAGATGGAGTTTCATGCACAGTCTCAGCTTCCTCAACTTTTGGTGGTTCTTTGTAACCATCAGGAGTTGACGTGCATAGTTGTCTAACTGATTTTGATGATATAAAACCCCTGAAGAACATCAAAGCAAAAAGTTATGTATATGGAAACCAAAATAACTTAAACCAATAAGGCCAGTCATGTATGATACAAGAAAATGGCTGAATGTTATCTCATCGTGTTATTTGCAATAAATAACAAAGATTGTGATAAAAGTATGTAAGTGTAAGCTTCTTCACACTGAAGACCATGTTATGAAAACACAGCATTTGCACCACATCGGCAGTTACAAAAAATGGATTCCTAAATATCATAAGCATTGTAAGCAGCATTTATTGACATGTTTAAATCTATAAGATCAATTTTCCCAAGCACTAACGGTTGCATTCTCACGCTACATAGATCTGTAAACCATATCGTAATATACACCCTTACTTTTTTTTTTTAAGTTTTCTAAAAGCTGGATGTATAGTTTAAAGATAAACCACAATACAGAATAGGAAATGCAGAGATAATATTTGCAACAAAGATGCAAATAAAATATGCTTAATATTAAACAAACACACAACTCGAAATGTATATCAGATTTATTAGAATTTGTGGACAGCTATATAAGATCAATTTCAACAATACCCAGATGGCCAATGTGCATTAAAATCGCAATACAAGCATACCCATTTGCTGCATTAAATGAGAATGATGAAGATTTGAAACAGCAAACTGGATATCCCAGATGAAGCCAAAAACCCTAAAACCCTATGTGTTCCTCCTTTGAAATGTCAATCAAACATAGCAACCACCAAGGTGCCCAAATGCTGCAAGAATCAACTCCAAACCCTAGGTGTTCTAGCCTAGAATGTCACACCCCTCTTATAGAAGTGTACAGCCAGCAAGGAAGTGAGGCCGCCAGCATATAGAGTCTCAAAAAATCAGTTTTGTCACAACAAATCTGCTAATTAAATCCTCACAAACTAATCACTAAATACCTTTGAAATTTACAAAAGCAAACCAAGAAATCTTTCCAAATGAAGCTCAATGTAGTTCCCGAATGAAACTACCAATCAATCTATCAAGAAGAATCTTTCATCATTGAAATAGATGTCCTCTGTGAAGGTTTTCATCTTCACAAAGCTTTGGTTGAACCAGGTCTAAACCAACAGAATCATGTTATCAAAATCTACATAACATGAATGGATGAAAGAAGCTCAAGGGGCTTATTTATGCTCCTCCAAAACCCATGCCTCCTTTTAGGGTTTCCAATATTTTATTTTATTTTAATATGTCCTTTTGTCTCTAATGTAGGAAGCACTTAATTTAATATTTGAAAACAGCTTCTTATATCCCCTAGACACCCATGTAAAGTTACTTTATTAAATTAAATAACGTTAAGTTAAATATTATTTAAAATAATACCTCTGGACAACATTAACTGCCAGCATAACATCATTAAATGCAATCACCGACTAACCCAAAGTAGACTCACTGCCAACTGACCAAGTCGGTCCAAACTACCAGTTACTTAAAGTAAGAATGAATAAATTGTTTAAAACCCCTCCAGGAATAGTCATAAAGCAATTCTTAACCAACTGGGCTCAATGCAACACCTGTTATTGTCAGATTAGCTGAATTGACCTGTCACCAAACCCCCAAGAGTTCCCTAACCCTAACTCTTTAGCCTACGGGAACTTGCTGAATGGGGTAACAATCATCATATTGTCAATGCTTAGGAAGGGAACATTACAAATATCTACCAAAACTACATCATTATTGACTCCATAGGCATAAACACTAGTAACAATGTTGTAGACAGAAACTCCAGCTGAAGCTCATCAAAATTATTAATAAACTGAGATTATACTAGGAAGAATGAAAAAATAGCAATTGCTAATATTAAAGAGTCAAATAAGCTTCATGGTCAGAAACAATGGAGGAATAGTTCCTCCTTTGTTTACATGGTGAAGAAAAAAAGCTAGTTTATAAATGAATTGTACATATGTACACTATTTAAGACATAAATATAAACAAATTTTGACTGAAGTGAGAACTATCACTCTCTGTATACGGTTAAACATGATATTAAAGCCATGTTTTAATAACCTTCAAGCAGCATTCTTGGAGCTTGCATTGGGAACATTTAATAGGAGAGTTCAATGAAGTTTGAATCCAATAAAGAAGAGATAGAACATCAAGGCAATGAGGAAAGAGATCCTAGAAGACTCAAGACAATGTGGACGAAAGATCATTTGATGACAATCACAAGTTTTCCAAAGGTAAGCTTGATTATAATGGTATTTGGTCTGCTTTGGTTATGCTCCTAAGATGACCATCCGAGGAATAATTGTTAAATGGAACTTGTTGGCTGAGGACCACCAATTTGATATAGCTGGGATGAGTATTGGTTGCAAAGGACATGAGCAACAAACCATTTTAAGTATGGTTCCAGACTTTAGATCTGATGTCCTCAACATTCCCAACACTCCCTACACTTTCCTTGCAGCCAAAGAAGATTTTTCAGTCACGTTGTAGGGAAGTTTCCAGCCCATTATCATTGTTGAGGTTTTTGCAGCTAATACAAAATGATTTCCAACCATTACATTTCCGATTCTGAGCAAAAGAATGCAACATTACAACCAAGATATGGAGACTATCTCTTGGTTTAATGTTGTGAGTAGAAGGTTTCAGCTGAAGGGAACAAATATTTCAGCAATCCTAGTTCTGATTTGGGTGAGATTCCAAGTGATTTGCAACTGTTGTAATTTGTTTCCAACCCATACACAGTCTGATTTGCACTAAACTTTGAGAGGTAAAACTTTATTGGAACTAAAGATTTTGATATTCTAGATTCTTCATTACATAGGACCCTAGCGGTGCAACACAAACACAATGGTGAGTACATATGGCAACCTTTGTTTTGGTGGGAGTTTGTGGATATTTTCATGCATCATCAAATCAATGTAATGTCCCTTTTCTAATTTGCCCTAAAATCACAAATTGCACAAGATTAGGGTTAGGGTTTACCATGGATAAGGTTTTCTTCAATTGTGCAATCCATAATTTGAAATCTTGCAATATTGTTAGCATTCATTTATAATCATAATGCCATAGTTAGATTTCTTTATATTAGAAATAAACATATATGAGAAATGTAAATTGGATCAAAAGATCGTTAGAATTAACTACAATATGATTCAACCACAGCAATGACAACGTAAGAGGGTTTGATGAGGTATCCCAGAAACCTCCTACCCTAGGCCCAAGGGCGGATACATTGTTCCCCCTTGGCCTCATGTGGCCCTGTCTATGCATATGAGGTGGCTACCTAGTGTGGGGTCCTATTGCCATTTCCCTCCATCTAGCCACCCTTGATTTGTTTCCTCTGATTGAGGGTCCACTTCCCATGATAGGGATTCTGAGGGTTCTTCACAATAGGGTGTCCCGAAAGTCTACCCTTCCTAAGCCCAAAGGCATTCCATCTTGTCCACCTTTGGCCCATGGGACTCCAAGTCACTGCATGTAGTGACATGCCTAGAAAGTGACCTCATCGCTGTTTTCCCCCGATTGGGAATCCTCACTTCCCCCATCATGACAAATTATGACAGTCAGAAATGAAAACACATTATTTTATCAATTCAATATGCCCATATATCAAAGAATCAACAATGTACCAATGTACCATAATTATGAACAATGGCATATTTAAGCCTTGAAGCATATTACTATATGCAATATGAGCAGTTATTGCAAATTAAATTGTACACCTAAGTTTCAGTATTGAACAGGCATGGATAACTTATAGTGCTATATATACATAGGGAGATGCTCATACTAGATACTGCTGAATAAATGTATAAATATAGATTGCTGTTATAAGAATGTGCTGAAGTAAGTTTTCCTCTTATCAACACTTTTCTGTCTTCCTTGTTTTCTGATTTGATATAAGCAGTCATAAGTAGATTATGTAAAATATTGCCATATAAAGCTCATACCCAGATCGCAGATCTGTTCTATAAAACAATTCTTAATCCTTTTTTTTCTTTCCCTCCCTTTGTAATATCCCCAATTTGGGAGATTATAAATACTTAAAATAAATTTTAATTAAAGATTGAAATTTTTTTATATACCAACTACATAGATGTCGCATTCAAAGGGATATATATTGGGCACATGAAAGTATCAAGCCAAGCTATCATGGTTGTCCAAAAAGAGCATACACAAACTAGAGGATAAAAGAGTAGACAGCCAACATGTGCATTGGTGGCGTTACATATGCCATATGGGAGCCATTGTCATTTGGAGAATGACATCAAAGCACTAAAGCAATGATATAGAACAGCAACCGAATAAGAAATAGTTACCTCGGCATGTTAATACGTTGATCATACCTGAGAAAATCCTACACGACACCAAGTGTTATCGACGTGAACTAAAACAAGGAGCCGTCAAAGTATACAAAGACAGAAGATGATAGCTCCAGGGAGTATAGGCATCTCTATCGACTTCAGAAGTCAACTCCGCCTAACTACTGATAGGAGTTGAAGATTATACGAGGGCTCCCGATTCTATATGGCGAGCACCTCCCATCATACGTATGGCCTCATACGGAGACTATCACATAAACACCATGGTATTCACGCAGCAATAATTTGATATTCGAAGATTAGAAGTAATTAAATGCGAAGTCTATTCAAGGTGATTTGTATATCTAACAAATCGATATAGTTAAGAAGGCACGATGATTATAGAGTCAACAGCAATTACCATTCGCAAGGAACATGATTAATAAGGTAATAGGTGGCGACTCTTCATTACTATTATTATTATGATGAGAGGTGACTATTCCCCCGTGCCTCTTCCATGCATCGGGCATGTATATATTGGAGATCATATCAATTGCAAAAACATCGATTATGGAATTAAGATTTGAGAATATAAAATATAACAGTCCCTTGTGGATCGCTCTGTTTAGAGCAACCGATTGCAAAATGCAATCGAAGGTGCAAGCATTTATATTTATATCAAAGACGGCATCAACCTAGAAGCATAATCAATTCAAGATATATCAGAGACAGCTTCATTGTTAGTGCATAGAGATAAAGATTGATCAGACACAGCCTGTACAATATCCATTCATTATTGTACCCGATATCTTTGTATTAGAGACAGCGTTGCCATTATATCAACCTGTATATTAGCATGGATCAATAGCACATATCAGAGACAGCAATTCAGGTTATCAAGCATACATTTCATTGCCACATCAGATACAGCACTTATGATTATTGTTATGCAATCATTCTAATTGATTGGAAGCGTATGCATTTGGAATTAATATCTATTTCCATTATATTTAGCGTATGCATTTGGAATTAATATCCATTTCCATTTTACTTAGCATTTGCAATTCGAATTAAGTACCAAAATAAAGTGTTTTATCATCATCAAATTCAGTTATTATTATAGAATTAAGGAAATTCACGTAGTGTCACAATTTAGATTAAAAGGGACATTACACCCTTTCTCATGATGCCTCTTTGAAATGTGTTTGTCCTCCTTATATATGTTTGACCCAATGGTAAGGGCTGAGGTTGAGGAGACATGCCTCTCTAAATGAGTTAATTAACACACCTCTTCATGGTCGATTTCCTTAACCTAATCTCACCCTTTCTTAGTTAAGGATTATGTTGATCGCTAGCATCTTGCAATCATCCCCTTAATCACTATTATTAATTACTCAAACTTTCTTAGTTGCTACTATTAATTATGATCTGTGATTATAATCTTTATATTTATTATTAGTCTCATCGATAGCAATACTGTCCTATCAATGTGTATGATTGATTCTTTCCCTTTAACAAGATAGATAGTCAGCATGCTTAATAATCATTTCTCCAGCAGTATTAATTATCCCAATTGCCAAGCTGAATGGTAATAGATGAGAGGAAAGCCATTATTGAGATAATCACACGTGCCGTATGATCAATATCTGTATGTCTTATGGTTGTTCTCTCTTGAGTGATCGCTGTCTCTTGGATATAAAACGTAATCTCTATCGTATTAATGGAACTGCTTTTTTCATTTCAGATGATAATAAAATTGATGCCCTCTGCTACGTAATCTGCTATTACTTATCTTTTGTTGCTCTTATCTGTAGAGGTTACCGCATTATAGAGGAAAGACACGTGATCATCCATAGTATCATTTTAACCTCTTCTTGGGATGTATCGAATATTTGGGAGAATCATCCTATATTATCACCGTGGCATAAAATCTTCCAGATTCCTATGAAATCGCTCCCCTATAGAGACTCATATATTTCCTTATTTTACTTAATTGCATCCAACTTCTACACAATAGACTATTAATACTCTTTTTGCAATTGTCTCCCTCAAGAGACTTCAAAAAATGGAGATACCATATTCCTCTGACCTTTCATTGAATTTAATTAGTTTGTAATTATATTATATTTTTTTATTTTTTTATTATTATTACTTATGATTAAATCTTATTCTCAGAAAGGGTGAAAAAAAATCTTATTCTCAGAAAGGGGACATCATAATTACGGTTTCAAAGGGGACATCATAATTACGGTTTCAAAGGGGGGAATATGACAATCAAAGAAAATCATCATGAGATCAGGCTGTTTTTCAAAGATATGATCAAATTACATGAGTTGTACAAAGATGATGTGAATGTTGTAGACAGTAAGAGTTCACAGTGTTATTACGCAGAAATTGTGTCGTGGACATTACTGTTTGATTTATTACAATTACAATGACACTGACACTCAATTATCTAGGCATGCATAAACCCCATAATGTTCTTTGGCAAGATATGTGTCAGTTGACATGTACAGGATCTAGACTCTATGGGCATTACCGCATGATTTATCATTTGGGTTTGCAAATGCTAGTGTGTACGCAATTTTGGGAAGAGTGGCCTATCATGTCCCCTTTTTTGAATTAAAATAACAATACCGTTTCAATTGGACCAAATAATCTCTAATTTTAAGGGCAACATAATAAGATTAGTGCAATTAAAATAAAAGATGTTTCTAAACACTCGTACAAAAATAAAAGTACTTTTAAATACTTAAAATTTTAATAAAAATTAAAAAATTAAATGTATTTTTAAATACTTGGAGGGAAATTTGGAACCCAAGGACCCAATTTAGAAAAGTATATCAAGGAGGTGTCTATTTTCATTTGAGGATCATTCAAGTTATCCTTTTCGATCCAATTTTCAGATTGAGCGGTTTGTTCAATCTAGGGCATCCAAGGATGAAAACACTTGGTTTGATCAGGGTTTGAGAGGATGAAAAACACCTGTTTCTCAATTTGAGTGATACCATTTGGGGATCACAAATGTGCTGATTTGTTGAGGATTTTGAGGATTTGAAGATGTTTCAAGTTTACATGTTGCTGGTAAAGTGTAGCTACAGTGATTTGTTCAAGATTTCACCATTTGAAGGGTTATATATTGCTGTTACAATGTTGCCCATCATATTTGAGGGTTTCTACATTGGTTTTTAGGACTTTGGAGAGTTATTATGCATCAAAAAGTGTTGGATCTGAATGGTTTCTAATATTTCCAATCAATCTTATAGCTGAGCACTCCCTTTGGAGGAGTAAAATCAGTCAATTCCAGCCCTAAAAAGCAAAAGCAGTTATACAAGTACCGGTTTACATCATTTCAAGCCAACGATCATTCTCAGCATTACATCATTCATATAAGCTGTTGCTCTAGCATTTTGGAAGGTTAAAATCAGTCATATTAGGTGGTGTACCAGTCATACAAGGTGTTGTTCCAGCATTCCAAAATGTTACATCAGTCATATAAGGTGCAGTTCCAGTTAAAAAAAGGTTATCAGATATTAGTAGTGTTGTACTTGGCTTTGAGAGCATTAGTACATCATTTGCAGTGCTTCGAAGTCATTTTCCACAAGATCCATCATTGTTCACTAGTGAGTTGATTTGGGAAAATGGTAATTCTGAAAATTCATTTTCCAACTTGCATATCAGCATTGTCATTATTTTTCCCATCTTACAATCAAATAAAATCAATTAAATTCCTCATAACTAGGAATTTTTGAAAGGGTTTGAAAGTTTTGAGAGTTATATAACATTGTTATTGTTGCTGGTTCATTTTAAGCACTTTGGAAGATTCATATACTGGTTTTTGTCTGTTTGAGTGTGGCCTATGCGTGATTGGAGGCTGTCCAAACACAGAAAATCCTTTACATTGTTTTGGGTGTTGCAAGCCATGAATGCCTTATTTTGTTTGTTTTATTGTAGGTTGAAGATTGGAAAGCTTAAGGGCTATAATTGTTTGGCATTTGGATTTGTGTAAGAACCCTTCACAGGCTCTGCTACTGTACTGCATGTTTTTTCGTTTGTTTGTTTTGCAAATTTATGTTTTTTTTAAATTCTTTCAATAAGGGTTTTGAATCAAACAAATGACTGAAATAAAATCAGACTACTGCTGCAATTTTATTTAATTTCACCATACAACGCTAAGTACAAAGATAACTGATTCCGGCAAATAAACGTAAGCAAAAACGAGTTCTACAAAGCATAAAGAACCTGATTTATTTCAGAAGACGCTGCTGCACTCTTATTGTCATAGTAAGGGCTGAGATTTTTTACCCTCATTCTTCACGCCATCCCTTTCCTTCCAAACTTCTAACCAACAAGAATAACTAGTAAAACTTGATGCGGCATTGTTCACGCACTGTAGCAGCACTATTCACAATATTGTAGCAATTTACTATTCACGGTATTGTAGCAAATTCACTATTCACGGGCACTGTAGCAAATCACTATTCACGTGCACTGTAGCAAATCACTATATTGAAGTCCAATAAGAATCTCTGGATGAGACTCTCCAAAATACGAGATATTTCACTGGCTCAAATGGTGAACACGGAAGAAGACTACGTTTCTCCAATGGTGAATACTGAAAACCCTTGTCCAAAGCCCAATAAGAATCTCTGGATGAGACTCTCCAAAATACCAGATATTTCACTGGCTCAAATGGTGAACACGGAAGAAGACTACGTTTCTCCAATGGTGAATACTGAAAACCCTTGTCCAGAGCTCAGAGCAAGAAGCAATAATCAATAACAATAACAATGGATAGATCATTCTTCATTTTCCCAGCAAATATAGGCCTCCAAAACCCTAATCGAAATTCCTCTTCAAGGCTGCGATTTTATTTAATGAAATAACATTTAATTGAATTAGACTTCGGGAAAACTTTTAATAAATCACCTCCAAAATAAAATACTCAATTGGCCCCATTCGATGTGTTATAAACCCATCACTTTAGTGATTTACATATAAAAAGTCAATTTAACTTTATATTTAATCATTAATCATTAAACATGTTGGAAATCACTGAAATAATCATAACTCTCTCAATATTGAGAATCTGGCCAAACCGTTTGAAACTGGAGTCCAACAAATTATTTCCCATGTGCCTGAAGAGACATGCAAAAAATAGCAACTACTAAAAATAGCAAGAATCACTCAAAAGAAGACTAAATCAAACTCTCTAAGCCCAAACCAACCACTGAACTCTGAGAAAGCCAAAAACACTGAACAACCCAAACCTCATGTGTCCAATCTGACCCCCTATCCATCTATAATAGTCTACAAGGGTCCAATAATAGGCTAAACCACAGCTAGACTAAAGTATTTAGCTAGAAGGGGAAATCACAGTCCACCCCTCCCGAAATTGTTTGTCCTCAAGCAATCTGAACTCTGGATGTTGTAAAATCTCCTCACTCTCCCAAGTAGCATCCTCAACCGGCATGTCCTTCCATTTGACCAAATACTCTCTGATAGTGCGCCTCCTCAAATTCCTTTCCCTGAACTGAATGATATCCTCATGTACTAACACCAACTTTCCCTCATCATCTAAGGGAGGAAGCACTGTGGAAGGAACAATTTGATGTCCTAACGCCTTCTTCAGATGTGATACATGAAAAACATTATGCACTCTGCTATCTGTCGGCAAATCTAACTCATAAGCCACCTTTCCAACTCTCTTGATCACCCTGAAAGGCCCATAATAACGTAGCTTAAGTTTCTCGGCACCACTCTTTTTGAGAGTAGACTAGTAGTAAGGCTGCAGCATCAAATATACCATATCACCTATCTCAAAAGTCCTCTCAGTCCTCTTCTGATCAACATACTGCTTCTACTAATTTTGCGCCTTAGTGATATTCTCCTTAGGAGCCTTTACAATGTCCTGGCTCTCCTGCAATAAGTCTCCAGCACTAGGCACTCTACTATCTGATAGCAACAAATCCATGAAAATGGGTGCCTCATATCCATATAATGCCATGAATGGTGACATCTGGATAGACATGTGATAAGTGGAATTATAACAATACTCACATAGATATATCCACTTAACCCAAGCCTTTTGCTACCCTGCTATGTAATTCCTGAGGTATCCCTATACCCATTTGTTCACTATCTCTGTCTGACCATCTGTCGAGGGGTGGTAGCTAGTACTCGGAGTGAGCTCTGTCCCGCACAATCTGAACAACTCCTGCCAAAAGTGACTCGTAAACCTGTTGTCCCTGTCGCTGACAATGCTCCGAGGTAAACCATGCAACCTGAATACCTCTTTGAAGACTAAATCTGCCATCTATGTAGCAGTGTATGTAGCAGTGATCGGGAAGAAGTGGGCAAACTTTGTAAGCCGGTCAACAACAACATATATACAGTCTCTGCCCCGGGCTCTCGGCAGTCCGGTGATGAAGTCTATGGACAAACACTCCCATTTCCTGTCAGGAATCGGAAGTGGCTAAAGTAAACTGGATGGATAAGAGTGCTCTTGTTTATTCTTCTAGCAAGTAGGATACTCTCTAACATACTATAACACCTCAGCCTTGAGCCCTTTCCAAGAAAACTAAACCAACCTGTGTGAACCAACCTCCTCTGGCTACATGTGATAACTAACCCATCAGGATGGCGATATTTAGCTCTGATACCACTATAAGAACCCTTCACAGGCTCTGCTGCTGTACTGGATGTTTTTTTGTTTTGCAAATTTATGTTTTTTTTAAATTCTTTCAATAAGGGTTTTGAATCAAACAAATGACTGAAATAAAAATGCTGAAATAAAATCAGACTACTGCTGCAATTTTATTTTATTTCACCATGCAACGCTAAGTACAAAGATAGCTGATTCCAGTGAATAAGCAAAAACGAGTTCTACAAAGCATAAAGAACCTCATTTATTTTAGAAGACGCTACTGCAATCTTATTGTCATAGTAAGGGCTGAGATTTTTGACCCTCATTCTTCACGCCATCCCTTTCCTTCCAATCTTCTAACCACAAGAATAACTAGTAAAACTTGATGCGGCACTGTTCACGCACTGTAGCAGCACTATTCACGGTACTGTGGCAATTTTACTATTCACTGTACTATAGCAAATTCACTATTCACGCGCACAGTAGCAAATCACTATATTGAAGCCCAATAAGAATCTCTGGATGAGACTCTCCAAACTACCATATTCACCAGATATTTCAATTGTTCAAATGGTGAACACAGAAGAAAACTACGTTTCTCCAATGGTGAATACTGAAAACCTTAGTTACCGATGCGGGCAGGCTGAGGGTGGATGCCGATACAGGTGCGCTCTGATGCGGATGCTGGAGCGGATGCCTGCTGGGTGCTACCTGGAAGCGCATCCCAGGCGCCCGGATGCCTGTGGATGCTTCCCACAAGCATCCACAAGCATCTGAGCGCCTGGGATGTGCTTCCAGGTCGCACCCACAGGGCACCCGAACGCATCCGCGGGCAACATGCCCAGAAAATTTTTAAAAAAAAGACTTTTTCAATAGTTTTTAAATATTTTTACCACTTAAACAATAATAAAACATGTGCATAATAGATTATTTTAATCTATTTTTTCCTTCTAAACCCTAAAACGACCCTAAAAGAGGTCTTGCAAACATTTTTTACCTAATTTGTTTTGCAACTGAGCCTTTTTTCATTTGCTCTCCATTTTTGCTTGTTGAAGGCAAATTGATTCTTGCTGAAAGGGATCGTTCGTAGGGCAAGGGATTGCTTCCACAAAGGCGTTTTTTGCATCTAAGGTAAGCATTTGATCCCATTCTTGAGTCCTTTAATGGATTTTTTTGTGATTTTGATGAATTTTTTCAA
>MU225667.1:1278254-1290499 GCA_018584345.1 Thuja plicata
ACAATGTTTTGCAAAATAAATGGACACTTTTTATTCATTCATAAGTCTTATTACAATATTGAGATGAATGACCTTGTCATTCTTATTTTCCAGTGTCCCTTCTCCCTTCGGTCATCATTACATACTCTTACTCCCGACGGCGTTTGCCATTGCGTTCCTCTTCGAGACGTGTACGCTCCCGTTCATGATACTCTCGGAGGATGGCTTGCCGTCGTTCTTCCCGAGCACTTTCCTCCACACGAGCGTGTTGTGCCAACCAGACTTGTGCCAACAGCCGTGGGAGATGGTTTAACAGTCGGTTGGCTGCAGGGTTGGCCTCAATCGTCGACCACACGGCACCTTGTGGGACTTCCGCTTCGTATGCTTCCCTACGGACGTACGTTTCTATTGTCGCCTGCAATAGAATCCTGAATTCCCTTGTTTGGTTATCCTCCCCTTCGTACAGCTCTGTACGTGCATCATCTGCTTCGGGGTTTATTTCATCAACAGACAATCCCATTGTCTCCGTACGCCATCCAGTTCCGAGTTCGTCTAGGCAGCGGCGCCAAATGTTTACCCGCTGGGGTAACCTGGTCTAATTGTAGTATGCACAGAACATGAATATATAAAGTAAAGGACAAGTATTCTATTTATTCCAGTTAAGTAATTACAACATTGTCTCTGCATTGATGATGCCTTACCCGAAGGTAATACCATATATAAAGGTCCGAAGGGACACGACGGTTGACAACCGCACGCAACTCCCTAGCCTCCGGACATAACTAATTCCCAACGGATACATCCGTACATTACACCCGACAACACCCACATTATGAAATTTATAAATTTTAAAAGATCCTAGTAATAATTCTAGAGATTACTAACTCGAAAGATAACATGGCTCAAGTAAAGTTATATTGCACCACCTTGGCCAAATTGGAACTTGATGAAAACCAAATATTGAGTAAACCTGTTTAGCCAACTTTGTTGATTAAAACCAAAAATGCTATGCTCCACGGAGATGCGTCCCCTGGCATTTTTCCCCGCACCCATCTCGGGGATAGTACAGGGACGCGGGGACAGAATTTTGCCATCCCCAAAACCGTCCCCAAATGGCCAAATTTGGGTACAGTCCCCGAAACGGCAAATTTTTTTGCCAGGAAACTTGGGGACGCAATCCGAATCGAGGACGGCGTTGTCGTCCCTCGTCTGTCCCTAGGACGGATTGCCGTCCCCTACAGCCCAGCCACATTTCTAACATCAAAACATATAAAAAGGTTTTTCCTTTTATTGTGGTTGACCGTGCAGGCCCCACATGGATTGTAAAAGACAATAAAATATATGAAACCCTATTTAGCCCATTAAAACACAAAAAGGTAAGTTTACTTCTCATTTTTACCATACTTCATAAGAGGAAAAACATAGAGCAGCAGCAGCAGCAGCAGCAGTGAGGAAAGTTTGCATTTTGGAGTTGCAAGAGGAGGTTTCGCCATCATATTTTCTTCATTCCAGGTATGTTTTTCATTTTCCTTTTGTTTATTTCAATTTTGTTGCCATTTTTTACCATTTTTCATTTGTTTTCACCACATAGGGAGGGCATTTTGAATGAAACATTGAAATACCTTTTTTTTAAACTTGCAGCACTATATTACATTGCAAAATCTGAAAACATGAGCAGCAGTGAGAGTGAGATAAGTAGTGATAGCATGGATGTTGCAATGCAAAAAACTCAAACATCACAAAGAAAAAGGCCTAGTACTAGGGCATCCATAGGGGGGTCTTCAACTGATGTGGATGTTCATGTAGAAGATGCAGCAACCTCTAACCCATTTGAGTGCCCTTCCCAAGCCCTCAAAAAATTTGCAAAAGGTCCATTCAACCCCAAGAAACCTCTCCTACAATTTGCCACAAGAGTAGACAAGGATAAGAAAAACAATTCGGTGGGTAGCAGGGAATGGGAGTGTCATTTGTGCCACAAACATTATTTTGGGAGCTATAATAGAGTCTATTGCCATTTTTTGTGGATAGGTGGTCAAGGGGTCAAAGGTTGCAAAAAAATAACACGAACAAAAACTTGAGGCAACTAGACTGCACATGGAGGGGGGAGGCATTAAAAACAAGGACTCCAATAGAGAATGTGCAAGCTAGTATGCCTTTGAGTAGCACAGCCACATGGACACCCACTCCTACTCCCACTACTAGTAATGGAAAGGGAAAGAAGACTAAAAGAGAAACAAATGTTGCTGATTTGTTTAATTTGAAAGCAAAAGAGGTGGCTGAAGCATCTATTGGTAGGTTTCTTTTTGCTCATGGTATACCATTCCATGTGTCACGTTCCTCATATTATAAACAAATGTGCATAGATATCTATGTTGTTGGTCCCTCATTTGTACTGCCTGGAGAGACAAAATTATGCACCATCGTTCTTGATAAAGAGTATTCAAAAGTGAGCATTTTGATGGAAGATATGAGACGGACATGGTTGAGTGAAGGATGCTCCATCATCATGGACGGGTGGACCAGTATAAAACATCGGCCACTCATCAATCTTATTGTCACTAGCACAACAGGCTCTTATTTTCTTAGAGCTATAGATTGTTCAGGGAAAAGGAAAGATGTAGTCTTCCAATTTCAGATTTTGAAAGATGTTATAGAAGAGGTTGGACTCGCTAATGTTGTGTGAGAAGTCATTGATTCATCCCAGGTGTGTAAGTCAGCTGGATTGATGGTGGAGAGTACTTGTAGGCACATTTTTTGGACCCCGTGTTGTGTACATGCATTGAACAACACCTTGAAGGACATTGGCAAAATTGCTTGGATAAAGGCAATGGTGTCTGAGGCTAGAGATGTGCAAATATTTATTTGCAATCATCACACATCTCTTGCATTGTTTAGGACATTTTCCAAGAAGGAATTCGTCAAGCCAATGGAGACTAGATATGCTAGCTACTTTATTTTGTTGGAGAGGATGCTTGAGGTTCAAGAGAACCTACAATCCATAGCAGTCAATGCAGAGTGGAGTAGATGGCATGAGTCCAGGAAGGAATTCGTCAAGCCAGTGGAGACTAGATATGCTAGCTACTTTATTTTGTTGGAGAGGATGCTTGAGGTTCAAGAGAGCCTACAATCCATAGTGGTCAATGCAGAGTGGAGTAGATGGCATGAGTCCAGGAAGGAATTCGTCAAGCCAATGGAGACTAGATATGCTAGCTACTTTATTTTGTTAGAGAGGATGCTTGAGGTTCAAGAGAGCCTACAATCCATGGTGGTCGATGCAGAGTGGAGTAGATGGCATGAGTTCAGGAAGGAAATCGTCAAGCCATTGGAGACTAGATATGCTAGCTACTTTATTTTGTTGGAGAGGATGTTTGAGGTTTAGGAGAGCCTACAATCCATGGTGGTCAAGCAGAGTGGAGTAGATGGCATTAGTCCAACACACCGGAGGGAAGAAGTGTGAAGCAAAGAATCCTTGATGATGGCTGGTGGTCCACAATGAAGTAAGAAAATTGTTATTGCTGATTTAATAAAATTACTTCTGATTTTGGCATTTGCTGATTTTATTGTTTAAGAATTAAGAATTTTAAATTAAGATGTTTCTAACTTGTAACTTGCTTGCACTTGCAAATACATTTGCTTCTTCATTGAGCCTATTGTGTCGGTCATTAGATATGTAGATACCAACTCTCCTAACCTTGGAAAGATTTATGAGAACTTTGATAGTATACTTGGGCAGATCAACCAAGCTATTCATAGTAGGGACCCTACTTTGGCATTTTATGAGGAGCATCTTAGGCCCGTTGTGACACAACAATGGAACAACATGAACACCCCGCTTCACATGGAAGCATATGCTCTCAATCCAAAATGGTATGCACCGAGACCTGGGAGAGTGGCTTCAACTGCTGATGAGGAGGTGAGTCTCAAATCTGAAATCTCAAGTTTTCAATTTAAATTTCAAATACCAAAATAGATCTAAATCTCTTATGATTATCTCTTCATTTTGATTTAACCTTTGTCATTATTTTAAAATGTTATTTTTTTGTGTTCAACTCAGGCGAAGGAGGGCTTCTTTAAGGCCCTTGCTAAAATGTACAATGGAGATGATGCTACTAAACTTCGGGGTCAGTGGCTTGCATTCGCCAATCTTCGTGGTCCAACCTTTGGTAGACCAGAGGCGACAACAGATAGAACTACATTAGCTCAAACTGACCCTATTGGATGGTGGGCGTGGCATGGTAGGGATGCACCTGAGCTGAGAATTCTTGTTGTTCGTCTTCTTTCACAGATTGCCAATTCCTCTACTACAGAGAGGAATTGGTCCACATATAGCTTCATCCAATCAGTCAAGCGGAACAATCTTACCTCTAGACGATTGGAGAAGTTAGAGGTTGTTCACAGTGCATTGCAGCTACAGGATCGGCAGAGTATTGAGTATCGTTAGACTCCAACCTTACGTTGGGATGTCAATCCCGAGGATGCTATGCAAGTGGAGGAGGATGACACACCTCCAGGATTGCTTGGGGTTCCATTGGATGAGGAAGACCCTCGGCCTACTAGTGACTCAGAGATTGACTTTGATGATGATTTAGATTCCTAGACCTACCATGTGTTGTTTATGGACAGTCATATATTTGGCATATATTATTTGCGGATACATTATTGATTTTGATTATTATGGACAGCTGATTATGGAGTTGAACTTCTATGTTATTGTTTATTGTTTAGTATTTTAGTTGGACTTCTCTTTATGTCATTTCATGCATGAAACTTGGAGACCTTGGGCATTTTTGGTATATGTACACCATATTTTTACAATGAAAGTATTTGAATTTTGTCAATTTGCTATGTATTGAACTTCTAAAATGTCTATGGTGAATGGTTTATCAATGTTATGATATGCATATTTGAATTCTCTCTATATATATATAAAAATTCCCCTATTTTTTTAATAGTCGTCCAAATAAAAATTGGCCTTAAACCGTACATGTACCGTAAACACGTCCCCGTCCCCTACAACGTCCTCGTCCAGGAAACTCCGTGGAGCATAGAAAAAATGTAGTTGTCTTTGAAAACTACATGACCCAGATTCCCTTGATAGGGATATGTAGGCAACCCCATGGGACCAGGAGGTTATGAACATCATTGATGTTTTCTTCTTTACGATCAGCAGGCACTAGTAAGTGATACGTTATCAGTTGATTGAGTTACAGCTCCTTCCTCATGAAGTTACTTATATTAAGTTATATGGATTAAATTGATATCCTTGACTTCATTAACTGTTCATTGGATGATACACAATGTCTATTTTGAGACATGTGCTGGTTGCATGCTTCAGATTATGTTATCATTGGTCCTGTTATGCGATTCAAATATGATGATTTGTACTTAAACTGATCTTCATATCTGATGAAACATAACTTTGTGAGATATGATACGACAGCAGAATTTGTACTTCATTGCTGTGTGTATGAAGGCAGATAAGATGTGTAATACAGCAGTTCTATTATTTGAAATCATTTATTTCAGAATATACATATCTGTTTAGTTTGGCAGCTATGTTATGATTTTGCTGTACCATCAGATGCATGAAATGATGGATTTTTGCATACTCTGGATAATTTAAAATCTGATCTATACTCCGTTCTGGGTTGTGTTGTATTACGACATTCATTTACTTTTTTGGATAACTTTGTAAATATTTGATTTATATCAAAGGTACACTTAGTCAATTTACTTTCTCTAAAATTTAGATAGGTTTCTAAATGTTTAATCAACTAAGAAAACCAAGAAATGAATATTAATGACTTTTGCAACTATTGATGAAGAGAACTTTCTTCTGCTTTTGACTAGTCTTTTGCGGACATGGAAGGTGAAGAATGAGTTAAAAGCACCTTTTCCAACCCCTCAACTGGCTGAAAGATTTGCCACTATATTCCTATCCTCTTGAGCCTTGGCGTGTGTGGCCTTGTTTTTCTCTACAGTTTTTTATGTGTCTGCCTTGTCCTGGCAATTTTACTTGAGTGGTTTTGTTCTCTTTTTTTTTGTTTTGAGCATCGCGATTGATGTTTCGCACATGACTATGTGATTTCTCCTGCGTGTCTATGTGCTTGCATATGGCCAATAGTCTACAAGTTGACGGAGAGATGGAGAGTTGTGGAGATGTTAATAGAAAGGGAAATAATGGAAACTCTAAAACCTTCAAGGAAGTTGTGCAAGAATAGGATCTAGAAACGCCACCGGAAGAAGCCATATTCAATGTGGGGCTTGGAGGACACTATGCAAGGACCACCGGAGAAGGAGGCTTCAAAGATGAATAACCCTAGGGAGGTAAGAACTCTCTCTTACCTCAAGTGTTGAAGCTTTCTCCTAATGAGGTAATGTTAAAGGCTCTTAATAAAAAAGAGAGACTGAAGAACATAGCTCTTTTTCTTGTTTGCTTGGACCCTAATAATTTGCCTACCAGAAGTTTGTACAGTCTATGCCCCAAATGAAACTAAGGAGAGAATTGAGTTGTGCAATTGGATAGCAGATACACTCCCATGGATTATGGCTGGAAACTTCAATATGACAAAGCATAAAGATGATAAAGTAGGTGGTAACCCTTGGGGTTGGAAGGGTAGTGAGTTCTTTTTTCAGGATAGACTAAAGAAGATGAGAAAACTTATTGATCCACTAGAAGGACAAAAGAAACAGAGTAAAAGTGTATGGTTCACATGACTCTGGGGTGTAGACTAATTGGTCGAGCTGTTGGATGGACAAACGATAAACGAAGGTTCAAGCCTCGTTGGTACCCAAGCCGGTTTACCCTACCACACACATGGTGGGTCGCATGCTGGTTACTACACGGCCCAATGGGATTAGTCTCACCTCCGCTCACCCCTTCCTAATCCCAACTTAGCAGTAAGTAAGACCAAGGCAAGGTAGGTTGGGCGTTGGTTGGGTCGCAAGGATACCCACTAAGATACCAAAAAAAGAAGTATATGGTTCACATGGTGTAATAATCAAGGTCCTCGGAGAAGAGTGTATTGTAGACTAGACAGATTTTATGCTGATAAGAAAATGTTTTGCTTTCACTGTGATAACAATGAAAACAATGTGAAGGTTGAACCTAAGGCTCTATCGGATCACCATCCTATAAAGGCCGAGATTATTATTATTTATGATCCCTAAACCAATTTTGAAAACCAGATAATTATTCAAATTAAACACAGACCTTGAGAAGCAAGATTGCATAGACGGAATCAGAACTATTAGGAACATCACTAAAGGTCTATGCAGATCAAAAGGAGCTAGACTATTTTGGGTCACTCTCATTGACAATTCAAAGAAACTATTGAGAATTGTGGGTAAAAGAAATGCAATTAGGAGAAGGAAAACAGAAGTATTTTTGCATGAAAAGTTGTTGAACAGTGAGAAAGACCTGCAAAATGACCCCAAGAATGAAGTGCTCATTGATAGTATTAACTTTAAGTGGGTTCGGCACAATCTCAAAAAATTACAAACAAAGAAGGCTCAAGGAGCAAGGGTGAGAGAAAAATTTAACTGGCTAAGGCATGGTGACAAAGGTACTAAGTATTTCTTTAATATTCTTAAAGCTAGATTTGCAGGAGAATCTATTGAGCCTATTCATGCTAAGGATAAATGGTGGCTCATCAGCCAACTATTTACAGCAGAAGATCAAAATATTAAATGTCAAGATGCTCAAGATTTACGCAGGAGGATCATTCCAAAAAAAGTCACACCTGAGATGGCTAATGTATTAGGCAAAGAACTAACCAAGGATGAAATCAGTCAATCTATCCTTTCCTTCAAAAGAGGGAAATCTCCAGGTGCAGATGGTCTCCCTACTGAGTTTTACAGAGCCAATTCAGAATGGGTGGTGGATGACCTAATGGAAGTCTAAAAGGATGCAGTAGACAGTGGTTCCTTGGGAGAGACCATTAATAAGGGAGTTATTAAGATCCTTCCTAAAGAGGGAGACAAAAGCAACATGAGGAACTGGAGACCAATCACATTGTTAAATGTCTCATTTAAAATTTTTGCCAAAGCATTAGCGAGAAGATTGACTGAAATCTTACTAGAAATTATTTGCAAAACTCAAACTGAGTTCATCAAAGGAAGATATATTTTAGAGAATCTTATAACCAGTTGGGAAGGTTGAAATTGGGGGAAAATCGGTAAGCAAAATGTTGGAATCTTACTGTTAGATTTTGAGAACACTTACGATCATGTTGAATGGTCATTTGTATTCACTATTCTAGAGACTATTGGTTTTCCATCTACATTTTGACAAATGGTTAAGATACTATTTAAAGATGCAAATGCTCAGGTTGATATTAATAGAGAGCTAACAGATTAAATCTACTTGGGGAGATCAATAAGGCAGGGGTGTCCTTTGGCCCCTTCCCTATTTGTTATTGCCTCTAAAGCTCTACACTATGCTCTTATAGATATTAAGTTGGGACCTGCAATTAAGCGCCTGTCACTTCCTGACCACTCAAGTCTGATTAAGATTCAATTTGCAGATGATACTACTTTATTTCCTTCTCTTGAAAAAGATAATATGATGAATCTAATGAAGAGATTGGAGTTTTCCTATGTTGCATCTGGGGCTAAACAGTCTCAAAATAAGACTATTGTGAACATGAGATGATTACCCCCTAGAGTGGATGGACTCATTTGAATGGCAGTGGGGTGGGCCAAATGAATCGTCAGATATTTCGGCATTCCATTTTCTGTAATCCCCTTCCTTACCTAATATGTGGCAATGGGTGTTTGCATTAAAGGAAGTTAACAGGAACTTTCTATCCCTTGCTGGTAGACTGCAGGTTTGCCAAAACAAATTTGTTCTCTTATACAATTTATTATGCCTCTGTGTGGTTTTTGGCATCATATTAAAGTGATAAAGTGACAAAAATTAGCAGACAATTTTTGTGGTCTGATGGAAAAGGGAAAAGGAGGAAACATGTTGTAAAATGGGATTGGTGTTGTCTCACTAAGCAGGAGGGAGGCTTAGGCCCAGAAGACCTCAAAATAAAAGGAGTAGCCCTTGCTTCTAAATGGATTATCACGGCTACAAAAGGGAATTAACCATGGAAAACCTTAATCAGGGCTAACCTTCAGAGGGCAGTCCCAAAAAAAGCTAAATCTTGGAATAAATTACACTTGCATGACATCTTGTTTGGCAGATTTATTGTTATTCCATCAAGGTCTAAAGCCTTTCTAAGCATCTGGAGGGCCTATGAGGTATGCAAAAATAAAATCCTGGGTGGAGATGCTATTCTTGAGGATCAAAACACGGTTGTCGGGTTCAGATCTCTGCGGTGGAATCTGAAGCAGAAGAACAAACTCCTGGCCTTATTGCGAGGATGCTTGGCCAAAAGATGGAACAATAAGGGGGTTTTGTCTAATTAAAGAGGGTTTCTGAATAAAGATGTATATCAGAACAATTGTATTAAGAATTGGGAACAAATGAAAAAAGATTTTTGATTAGGAAAAATATGAATAAAAGAACCTTCTTTACCATTCTGAAAGCATTAAACAAGGTAAAGAAGCCTATCAAGATATTGTACGACAGTGAAGATTTTCAAAATATGAAGTGGATGGATGGAACCCCCATCCTGAAATTTAAAGCTAATGGTTTATAAAAACTTTTAACCATAGCTAGTGTGTCTTCAATCACTTTAATAGAGTCTAGAATGTTAATTTTGAGAACAAAATTTGGTCCAAAGCCTTAATGAATTGCTGGTCTAAAAAAAATTGAACCAAAGAAGTCCTGTTTTAGATGGCAGTTGATTTTGCAGAAACTTGTCATTAATGTCAACCCAGTCCCCCGTCTGGTCTGTGGTCTGCCTGAAGACATTCCTCACATCTTTTTTTCATTTTACTTTTGTTGTTTCTATTTGGAATTTTGTATTGAGCAAATTACTGGATTGGAAAGTTGATTACAACAATTTTTGGCTTGACTGTGTATCTGGTAATGTCAAGAGTCTTAATAAGAGTGAGAATTTGTTTTGGTTTATTCTGTCTACTTAGGTCCTTTGGTTTTTGTGGAAGTTGAGAAATGAACAATACTACCAAGGCACAGAGAGGATCCTTACTGAGTCATTATGTAGACTCGCATTATCTTTGATTGTGGAACACATTACTCTAATAGTTAAAATTCTAGTGGACAAGTTCAGAAAAATAGTTGAAGATGGCTCATCACTGGTGTTCAAAGAAGACATCAAAAATGTTGATTACTAGCATCAAAATCTGGAAGCAGACCAGTGGATTACTCACAGTTGCAGTGAAGGAAGGAACTACCAGAGAAGAAGGGACGAAGAGGTCAGGCAGGTGTTCAAAGAAGACATCAAAAATGTTGATTACTAGCATCAAAATCTGGAAGCAGACCAGTGGATTACTCACAGTTGCAGTGAAGGAAGGAACTACCAAAGAAGAAGGGACGAAGAGGTCAGGCACATGGAAGCAACTCATCAAAACTTTGACAATTCAAGTTGGGAAAGAATATCCACAAAGCCAGAGCAACCCAAAATCAGATGACAAAGGTGAAGAGAAGGTAGTTCAGGATTGTTTACCCGCTGGGGTAACCAAATTCAAGCATAGATGTTACAGGAATGAATTACAAGAATCTTAACAAAGTTCTTATTTATCATCGTATTGAAGTACATTCATATTAGCCACAAGAACATGATGTCTTAATTACAAAGTACAAAGCATATATATAAACCTCGAAACGGTGCGATCAAACGTCGCCACCCGTTCCCGACGGACGGAAGTAACGGACTGACGGGTGGTAACCGTCGGTCTACCCGACTAAGTCCGATACACGGCTAACATCATCCCCCCCTAAAGAAAAGTCGTCTCCGGACGACAACAAAATGTCCAGGATAGCACAACAAAATAGGAAGAATGAACTACCCAACCATAATCAAGAAGTAGAAGTAGGGGGCTGAGGAAGCGTCCCTAAAGAGAAAGGGTGCCCCGCAGCAGAAGAGGCCGGCTGGACCAACTGAGAACGAAGCTCGTACACCTGTGCCGTGCGTGCTGCCAACCGCTGCTCGGTAACTGACTGAAGTTCCAGCGCGGATTTTACCATCACAGCGGCCTCCTGAAGGTCCTTCAGCTGCACCTCAACTACCTGCTGGGACTCAACCAAACTAGCTTCCACAAGCTGTCTCTCAGAAGTAACTGTAGCCAGCTGATGCTCAAATGTCTCCGTCGCTTGGGCCAGTTGCCCCTCTAAGGCGATGCAGGATGCCTTCTCTGCGTCCATCCCCTGTGTCCGTAGGGCTAAGTTTCGCTCCACAACCGCCAACCTGGCAGCTAGCTCCTCCCGAGCACTCTCTGAAGCTACCAAGGCAGATTCCCTCCTAGCCGAGACGTAGAAACCCTCACGGAACACCTGCTCAATCTAGCGAGTGAGACTCTGAACTGCACTTTCTGTCACTAGCACCGGAAGAGACCATGCCTCCCGCATCTCCTGTGTCTCTCCAACAGGCCACGACCACTGGCCAAAGCACTCCCCAAACACCCGTGGGCACTCGTGCTACATAAAACTCAATAGACGGCGCAACTCAGAAGTCACTGACTAAAGGGCCTGAGCCTCGCCTAAGGCCACCATCCGACGCCCTTGGACTACCAGGTCAGCCAATGATGCCTCCACCTCTCTATCCTCGGCCAAGTGCTCCACCCTCTCTGTCAACAACACATCCGTCCCCAAGACCTCCCTGACGACGTCATCCCCTGCCCCGCCCAGCTGACCTAAAGTGTCTTCCTCGATCACATCCGCTATTTCTCCAATAGCGTCCCCGTCCCCACCTTGTGGGTGGGTAGGTTGTAAGTCCTGGGCCACTGTAACCTGTACTTCCTTAGGCACCTCCTCCTGTGGTACCTCCCGGCGGGGAGATAGAATGGCCACCCCAGTGGGTTCTACCACTGTCATGGCGAACTTTTTCTGAAGCCAGGAGCTCATAGTCTTCTTGGAAGGACCGGCTGACGGTGGTGGATCGTCGAGCGAAACACTATCCACATGGATAACGATGGGAGCCTTAACGGCCGCCAGCCCAAGCTGTCCCTGTTCAACTGGCTGGTCCTTGGTTGTGCTTCCCGCAACCTCGGACTCGGCAACTCCCTCTCTAAGGGGTGCCGCTATAGGAGCCAATTTGGCTGAAGATGATAAAAGAGGTGGTGCAAATCATACTACGGCCTCCTCCCCTGTAGAATCACTCTCTGCAGCCTCGGAGTCACTATCCTCCGTGGTGGTC
>MU225667.1:1298103-1340767 GCA_018584345.1 Thuja plicata
TCCAATTGTATTACATTCCCATTACAATTGGTTGTGTTCCCTTCCCTCTTCCGTTCATACTTCAGCAGCGGCGATGGTTGTCATCGCCTTCTTCTTGACGGCGACGGAGTTGCTCTCGAGCGTGGTACGCCCGTAGGATTTATTGTCGGTGTTCCTCGCAGGCAATTTCCTCCTCACGAGCACGTTGTGCAAGCAACGCTTGTGCTAGCAGCTGAGGAAGATGGTTGAGCAGTCTGTTGGAAGCAGGGTTAGCCTCGATCGCTGCCTACACAGCACTTGCTAGAACTTCTTCGTCGGTGGCTTCTCGACAGACGTAAGTTTCTATGGCTATTTGCAACAGAATTCTAAATTCTCGGGTCTGGTTATCTTCTCCCTCGTATAGTTATGTCCGAGCGTCGTCGGCTTCTCGATTAAGTTCTCCGAGTGGTAAGCCCATTGTCTCCACACGCCATCCGAGTACGCTAGGCAGCGGTGCCAAATGTTTACCCGCTGGGGTAACCAAATTCAAGCATAGACGTTACAGGAATGAATTACAAGAATCTTAACAAAGTTCTTATTTATCATCGTATTGAAGTACATTCATATTAGCCACAAGAACATGATGTCTTAATTACAAAGTACAAAGCATATATATAAACCTCGAAACGGTGCGATCAAACGTCGCCACCCGTTCCCGACGGACGGAAGTAACAGACCGACGGTGGTAACCGTCGGTCTACCCGACTAAGTCCGATACACGGCTAACAAGGATGGACAACAACAGGTTGACAAAGAAGATAAGAATGAGGACGAAAATGAGCAGTGTCAATTGAATATGCAAAAATATGTTCCTTTTTTATGTACAAACTATCATGTTATATACGTAATCTCATGATAAGTTGCGATATGTATGTTTTTTAAGCATTATGAACTGGATAATTTTGATGGATAGTATGCAAGTCTAGACTATTATGTAATGATGTGACCAGCTAGGTCACCTATTGTATTACAGACTTTATTTTCAATAATCGATGCTCAATTCAAAAAAAAAAGTTGTCCATTTCCATCTTAAACTTTTGAACAATATTGTCTATTTGCTCGTCAATAGCTTCAACAATAAGCATTGACTCCCTTTACACTTGAACTTGCTACCATCTCTTTTCTTTAGCCAGTCCTGTTCCTTCTACGAAAGAAATTGTTTTTGCCTTATAATTTGTATTTGGGCCCAAGTAGATTAAAATATTATTAAATAGTTGGCATTAGTTTTCCACAGTCCGTGTTGTATACAAAAGATTGCTTTTGGAAGCAACTATCTATGTTTTCTAATTGACATTTTTGATCACACTCAGTGACCATCATCAGGAATAGGATAGTGAAGAATTGGGTTGCTGACATAATCTAAAAAAGAAGCAGGAATGGAAGTCTATGTCTGCAATCCAATTCTTCACTGTCCTCTTCCTGATGTCACTAGAATATTGCTCTATCAGTCATGGTTCTCCATCAATATAGAAGGATGGAGACCTTTAGGGCATTTAAGCACTCGACCTTTCAGTCATAAAGTAAGCACTCTACTTCAATTGATTTTTTCAATCACCAAAAACATACTTGCAAAGTTCCTATATGGTTAGTCAATGAGTTTAATTTTATGGTTGGTTGGTTGATCATCATCTACTACAATATGCATTAGGTACCACCACAATCTATTAACAGGAAACTAACCTTAAAGTCAAGTATTCGAAGTTCCATCTCCCAACCTCGTTCATTTCCCCTCTTTGTAAAAAGCCAGTCAAAACAGAATGAAAAAATATAGAATAAGAGGATTCATTCCCTTGTATATGTTCTGTTCAACTATTCCATTTATATTGTCTGAGCAATTGTGTTGAATGTAGATATTATCTACAACAGCTTCATGAGCAGTCTAAGGATGATTTGAAGCAGTGCAGAAGCAGCAAATCGAGCAGAAAGTTATGCCCCCGCAAAGTTGGGGTAACCAAATACCAAATTGGCCTAGTTTCCAACAAGCCCGTTGACTCGCCACATGTCAGCACTGCACATCTTCAGCCCCACTTCAAGCAAAGAAGCTCCAAAAGCTCCTGCCCATGCGACACGTGTCCAGTCCATGGTTGCATCATTTAAAATATGGTGGGGCCCACAGCCTCCAAGGAAATACGCCAGCTTTTCAGCCAACAGAGCATCTTGAGGCATTTTCAACATCTAAAAGAGACGCGCAACCTTTTTCAGTCTGCAGCCGCCTTTGCAGGAACCTCAGTGCACCACTTTTTCTGCACGTATCGTATTTGGAGAGGCTCTTTTCGGCCGCATTTATGAGTTTCAGCCCAAGGGATCTTTTTCCTATATAACCTCGAGGGCACATTGTAATAAGCAGTTTTTGAGTTTTTAGAGTTCTACCAGAGCCTCTTTCAGGAGGAGTTTTTCAAAGCCTTTTGCTCACCATTTTAAAAGAATACTTTAAAATAGCTATTGTATCATTCTTTGATCTTAGCTTTGTATTCAGATAATTAATAGAGGAAGACACATTGGACTATGCCTAGTTTTGCTTTTACTGTGTGTTTTGCTCTGGTTTTGTGAATAATCTTAAGCTCTGTGTCATTTTAGAGGGACGTGGCTATCATTTGTTGTCTTAGGCTTTTATAATCTTGTTACAGATGCACAGATCATTGGACCATGTTTTATACTATTTCAATGTTTGGAGTCTGGGGTTATACTGTGCCATTTTAGTGAGTGAATTTCTCGTGGGATAACTGCTTTCAGTAAACATAGGAACAACTCTTTCGAGCCATAGCGAGAGCTTCTCACGGAGAGATCCGAATATCTTGCACTATGTTCATTTGACTTTTGCATCTTGTTCTCCCTCCAACAATGAAGAGTCTATGGCGGTCTGTGCCTAAGATTGTGGGGTTCTTTGTTTTTGTCGCCTCTGAAAGGGAGCTCAAAAGGTTGTGAAAGCTTTGGCGAATCGCCTTAGGTTAGTCGTTTTCCTAGTTTTCACTCTCTCGTTTCCCAAAAACAAAAATATGAAGAGTTGGCTTCTAAAATCTCGAAGGTTGTTTTGCATAGCACATAAGGTCCCCCATATGCAAAGCTTCCCGACTACCCTTATTTAGACGCGAGCATATTAGGGATCAATAGTATTTTCTACCACGCCCAGTGGGACCAAACTTTCACAGCTGGAGATTCAATGCATTCTTCAGTATTTTCAGCCTTTGAAGAGGCACGTTTGAAGCACCTAGCGCCTTTGTAGTTCAAGAAATGTCGGTAGCATTGCTAGTATGTACCCGATGTTCTGTTTTAAGCAAGCCTTTCCCTCTTGTTTGAAACATCATTTGCAGATCTTTTGCTTCCTTTATGCTTTGTCATGGAGGGATATTATGGACAGTAGATGTTTACACCCCCTTTCCATGAAAATTTTAGCATTCCACCTTCCTACCAACAATGTCATGTTGTAAATGCTCGCCTCCCGCCTAGCCCTGCACATCCTTCTTGGCAGCCTATAAATGCTTACCAGCAATCACATGAGGCTTGCTATATCGCCCATCAGCATGATCGTCCTCCTGCCCAACAACAAAATCTAAGAAACTTGTTGAATGTTAGCACCAAAGAAATAATGTTGAGTTTCCAAGAACAGTTGCAAGCCATTGAGGAAGAGAAGAAATATCACCAGTGGCAAGAACAACTTGCTTACCAGGCTCATATTCTACAGCAGCAAACTGAGGTCCTAAGAAAACAAGAGCAGTTTATTGTAATGCAAGTTGCTGCTAGGAAAGAAAGGACCAATTAACTGGTGACTATGGAAAAGGTGCATCCAACTGGTTGTGAGTTTCCATACAAGGCTGAGGAGATGCCCCAAGAAGAAAAAGACGAAGGTGAAGACGAAGAGGAGCAGCTGCAAGACACCGAACACGCAGGGGATGAAAATGAAGAAGAGGATTTATTCCTCTCATTTGATGAGCTTCCTTACTTTGTTGAGCATGAGGAGGTTAGCATGCATGCTGAAGTAAGGATGGTCCCTGCCATGGAAAGAAGCAAGGAGGTAATGGATGAAGACCAATTATGGGATGATATAGAGGTCTTCTATTCAAACCTTAGCTTTCAGCCATCACCTCCTATGTTGGAGGATTGCGTGCAGCAAGAGCAACAAAAAGAGGTCTCCATACCATCAAAGGAGTCATCAGCGCAAGCCCTTGTTGGCCAGCAACAGATCAAGGCAGCAGACATCCAGCTCAAATCTGCAAGTTGCCATTAGTCGTGCTTACCTCTGAGTAGATGAGTATAATGGAGAGAAGGAGTGACTTACCCATTTGTTGCAGGAGAACAACATTCAAACATGGGTGAGTTTCTCTGTTCTCAATCTTTAGTAGGCATTCCAACAGCATGTGAGATGCCTGTTAAATATTCTCTTCCCACTAGTTGTCCACAAGCATGAGGAGCATCAAAAGTTGGTTAGGAAGGAAAGCTATTTTAACAACCCAGTCAATGATTTTGTTTAATATTGCCCTTGATTGTTTAGGTTAGGGTAGGATAGGTTAGGTCACTTGTTGCTTTCCAAGAAGTGTTGTTGCACATGTTGCGTTCTCCTTAAGTAAGAGGATGCACATTTTAGTTTTCCGATTTCCTCCAAGAAGTGTTGTTGCACATGCTGCATTCTCCTTAAGTAAGAGGATGCACGTTTTAGTTTTCCGATTTCCTCCAAGTGCATGCTTGCACAGGTTTTTTGTCTCCTCTTACTTTGAGGCAAGTTTATTTGTTACTTTGTGCCCAATGGATAAACATTCTGGTCTGCGAACCAAAGATTTTGAGGTTTTATCTCAACAGGCTGAGATCCCTTGCGAGTCACCAATTCTGTAGATATTATCTACCACAGCTTCATGAGCAGTCTGAGGATGATCTAAAACAGTGCAGAAGCAGCAAATCGAACAAAACATTATGCCCCCGCAAAATTGGGGTAACCAAATACCAAATCGGCCTAGTTTCCAGCAAGCTTGTTGGCTCGCCACGTGTTGGCACCGCGCATCTTCAACCCCACTCCAAGCAAAGAAGCTCCAAAAGCTCCCGCCCATGCAACACGTGTCCAATCCGTAGTTGCATCATTTGAAATATGGTGGGGCCCACATCCTCTAAGGAAATACGCCAGTTTTTCGAGCAACAGAGCATCTTCAGGCATTTTCAACCTCTAAAAAAGATGCACCTCCTTTTTCAGTCTGCAGCCGCCTTCGCAGGAACCTTGTCAGCGCACCACTTTTTCTGCACACGTCGTATTTGCAGAAGCTCTTTTCAGCCGCATTTATGAGTTTCGGCCCAAGGGATCTTTTTCCTATATAAGCCCGAGGGCACATTGTAATAAGCAATTTTTGAGTTTTTAGAGTTCTACCGAAGCCTCTTTCAGGAGGAGTTTTTCAAAGTTTTATGCTCACCATTTTAGAACACTTAAAAATAGCTACTATATCATTCTTCGGCCTTAGCTTTGTATTCAGATAATTAATAGAGGGAGACACATTGGACTATGCCTAGTTTTGCTTTTACTGTGTGTTTTAC
This sequence comes from Thuja plicata, assembly GCA_018584345.1. Lineage (NCBI taxonomy): Eukaryota > Viridiplantae > Streptophyta > Pinopsida > Cupressales > Cupressaceae > Thuja > Thuja plicata. The sequence goes on from MU225667.1 coordinate 1,303,636, forward strand.
TCTGGTTTTGTGAATAATCTCATGCTTTGTGTCATTTTAGAGGGACATGGCTATCATTTGTTGTCTTAGGCTTTTATAATCTTGTTGCAGATGCATAGATTATTGGACCATGTTTTATACTCTTTCAATATTTGGGGTCTGGGGTTATACTATGCCATTTTAGTGAGCGAATTTCTCGTGGGATAATTGCTTTTACTAAACATAGGAACAACTCTTTCAAACCTTAACGGGTGCTTCTCACAGAGAAATCCAAATATCTTGCAGTATGTCTATCTAACTCTTGCATCTTGTTCTCCCTCCAGCAATGAAGAGTATGTGGCATTTTGTGCCTAAGATTGTGGGGTTCTTTGTTTCTGTCGCCTCTCAAAGGGAGCTCAAAGGGTTGTGAAAGCTTTGGTGAATCACCTTAGGTTAGTTGTTTTCCTAGTTTCCGCTCTCTCCCCTTTCCCAAAAACAAAAATATGAAGAGTTGACTTTTGAAATCTTGGAGGTTGTTCTGCATAGCGCATAAGGTCCCCCATATGCAGAGCTTCCTGACTGCCCTTATTTAGGAGCGAGCCTATTAGGGATCAGCATTGAACAAAGGTGCATTCGTAACAGCCAAAACTAGGTTAAAAGTTTTCTCAATGAAATAAGGCAGCCCATAAGTCCTACACATATAGTGAGGTTATTATATAACATCTGTGTGATCCACATTAACAAATCTTATGATTGTAATGTAAAATTGTTTTTAGTAAGCATTGTATGAAATCTTTTAGATTGACGTTTCAGATCACACCCAGTGATTCATCCATCATCGCAGCAATCTATTTTGTATTATTGTTCCTGATGATGGATGAATCACTAGGTGTGATCCGAAACATCAATCTAGAAGATTTCATACAGCGTTTCCTAAAAACAATTTTGCATTACAATCTATGGACTGTGGGGAAAGTAAATACCAAAAAATCTTATGACGGTTGTACTGTGCAATTCAAGATGGGATTTCCCTGCCAGAATAAGGCAACCCATTATTTCTACAGACATCTCGTGAGGTTATCATGTAACAATCGTGTGACTACTGTTTACGCGTCTTTAAATTGTGGTCAAGCACAGCTCAAGTTCAATCACTTTCCCTCGACTCTTTACAGAAATGTACTACGAATATTGCACGACAATTGTGGATCACTCGATTACAAATCTAAAAATGTGACAAAATGCAAAGTCCAAATTCCCTTTGCCACAAATCTTAATATAGAAGTGCTAGAAACTTTGCACAACAATTGGGCAACCAATGTTTACAAAGTTAAATTTCCTTTCCCGCCGTTTCATGCCTGTCCCGCCCTTGCCCGATGCCGGCCCCCACCAATTAGGTGAGTTAGCTCCAACAGACATATGGTAACATTGTTACATAAGAATTGCGTAACACGTATTTACAAATCTTCAGAATGTGGTAGAGTATAATTCAGGGTCGAATTCCCATTACCAACAGAAATAATCCAGGTTCAAATTCCAGTCACCAAGATAAAACGGTCAATAATTCCAGCAAAATGAAGGTAAGATTATTTCATAAAAATTGTGAGACCATTGTTTACAGATCATTATAACGAGGTACAAATAATCTCACCAAAAATTTAGCAAGCAAAACTAATCTAATCCATTAATATTCGACTGCTCATAATTTCAATTATACCTTACCAAGGCAAGAAAGCCTATTCCATACAAATTCCATGAAGGTCATTGATCCCTCTACACTAAAAACAAAATTCAATTGCTAGTCTTTGAATGAAAAAAACTTAAAAAGTCGTCGCTGTAAACTTCTCTTCTTTTCCTTTAAAAGAGGACTGTTTAGGGTTTCTAACAAACTATATCGGAAAGTGCAACAATGGGCATTATTGAAAAGTATGAAAGATTCTACAGAGAACTTACCAAAGTTCAGGCGCTCGAGAGCGGAGTCTTAGTAGCTGAGATACCATCATCATTTGCTTATTTTCAAATCAATTGAACGTGGGCAAACCTTCAATCACAAATAAAACATATGCCGTTATTCTGTGACAACAAAGAACTGATGTACGTGTAATCTGTAAGGAGGTGTAACGTGTCCAATGGCGGCAACTTTTTGTATATTTGATGCAAATAGAAACTTCGGAAGGCTTTTTCACTTTGAACTGTGACGGGCTGGAAATTGACTGTGCAAAAATTGACGGTTTGTGACTTGCTTTTTCAAGGCTTGACCATTAAATTGTAAAGGCCGTATATTATTGATTATGTTAATAAATTTTCAAAGAAACTCTAGCCGATATGTAGGAGAGTTGGCTTGAGGTTGTGGGTAGTACTTCATGGTCTTGGGTTTGAATCTCCTTTGGTTTGAAGAGGTGAAACGACTTGTAAAAAAAGTGAAAGAAACCCTAAATTTTATAGGCATTAAATTTCAAAAATTGCAAATATTTATTTTCTAATATGGCTATATTCAAAGTCATATAATTTCCACACTCCATCCATCATGATAGACTTTTTTGCATTTATGTTTTAAACTGTATGCAATTTTTTCATCATCAACGTTTCGGATCATACTACATGATTCATCATCAAGGTGAAGCAATAGCTAGTGCTCAATTTTTCATCGTCAAAAGCAATAGCTAGAGACCACAAAAGATCTAAAACGTTGATGATGGAAAAAATTGCACACAATTTAAACCAAATATGCAAAAAATATATGGCTATATTTACAAGCATTTAATTATTATATAGATATTTTAATTATAGAGAATTGTGTGAGATAAAATTTTGAAGTATGTATATTGAATTTATGACATGGATCAGATAGATACTCCAAGACTCCACTCTTTTGAGATTCACTCTAATAGACTTTTCTTTTTTGGCAAAAAAGATAATTTGGAATTAGTGATAACCATCATAGCATATGGGAATAAAATATATATTATGACAAGTGAAAGGTAATTTGTGGTAAGATAATCTTGTCTTATGAAATGAAGTATTTTACTTTCTTTTTTACTTTTTAAATATTTACTTGTGAATTGCAATCAACTTCATTCCTAGTTAAAGAGCATTTTTATATCAAGAATCAATTGTATCTTCTTAGTTTATGTGCTCTCACCTATCAATCGAAAAAAAATGTCTATTCCTTCCATCATATGGATAGTGCTCCATGCTCCTTAAATGTGTTGATTTATCATGTCTCCACTTTTTCATCCTTGCAGATCTTGTTACTATGTCTCCATCTATTTTGAATTCACTCATTTGTATACACAATTCATGACAATTCTATAATGTATAAAAGTGATGATTATTTATCCCTACATTTCTAGTGGTGTATACTCATCATCATCATACACAACGATGATATTCTATATTCATCTCATGATAGCCTTCATGTTCCCTCAATGGATTATTTTAAGCATGTTTGCATGTTGAGCCACCATTTCTTGAGAAGCCTAGTGATGTATATTTGATTGATACACATATTTTGCCTTCACTTCTATATGATGTTGATGTGTCTTTTGTTATTCATGTTATGACCAATGATGTGTATTATGATGATTTTATATCTTAGACTGCTAGTTTATTAAGTTGAGCTTAGAAAATAAGCTACTGAGAGGGGGTTCAATACATACAAGGCCACTAGCTAGGTGGGGGATACACCAATCACCATGATCCTTATGTTTTTGATAGAAGTAAATACAGGTTTTGAATGGACCTCGAAACCATTTACAAAAGATTCTCAAAAAGGATAAGCATTAACAGCCCAGACATACAACAAAAGCCTGCATCGAGACAAAAGGCAGGACCCCAATCGACAAGCTAAGAAACCAAAAGACAAAAAAAAATAGAGCTGGAAACAAAAAAATAGAACAACGACCAACAAACTACCAACAACCGACCAGGAGCTACATTTTGTTCATCGTGGCCTTCTTGGGCTCTTTTTGCATATCCTTCTCGGCCTCTTTCTGCATATTCTCCATCTTTTGGATAGCATCTTTGATACTTTTCAACTCCTTTGGGGTTTTAGGCAGCGTACGTTTAAGGATACTTCTAGTTCTAGTTCCCGGTCCTGAGCTCCCAACATCATCATCCATAGTGATAGTAGTATTTTCCAACATTTTGCTCTCCAAGTAATTATAAATGGCCTTCAAGTTCATAATTGAGACTTTAAGACCCTCATTACTGTGCTTCAGAACTTCACTAATAATGTGCCCATTATAACTAATCTTGTCGTTCATGTCTTTCAACTTCTCCTCCAGAATGACTTTGATCTTAGCTGTCGGGCTTTCATCTGAGTTATTGCTATTTACCTCCATCAAAAACTTCATTTCCAATTTTTCCAACCTGGTTTTTAAGGGCTCCATGGTATCCTCCATAGCCTTTAGGTGTTGTTTCATTTATTGGATATTATCCACTATCCACTTCTCCATATTTATGCCATGACCCTTTTTATTGTTAACCACCTGTTCAATACGATCATCATAATCAAAACCCACAATGGTAACCGTGTCTATCGGCTGCCCACTGGAATTTGTATTTTCTCTGCTCTGGTCTTCGATGGTCTTCATATCTTTGCCAGCCCTAATTTTGCTCTGGTCTCTGACATTTTCCTTTTCACTGCTCTGGTCTTCTTTTTCCTCAGCATTATCTTCTTCCTACTCCTCCTCCCTTCCTCCTTCAGTATTATTTTTCTCTTCTTCTTCCCCTTTAGCATTCTCCTCATTTTCCTCTTTTTTAGGGTTTTGGATTTTAAAATCTGAGGTTTCCATTTCATTAGCTTGATCATCATCATTCTCTTCGATGTTTACATTCTTCTCCTCCCCTTTAGGGGTAGAAATCTGGGCTTCCATGTCCTCCCTGCTTTCCATGTTTTTCTTCTTCTTTTTCCTATCCATCTTCTAGGTTTTTTCCTCTTTATCATCTTCATTATTTCTTTTCCTTTTCCCTTTTACCCTTTTGGGTATCGGGTTAGGGATCCTATCCCGAGCATACTCCATAATTAGCATAATCAATCCTTCATGTAGAACAGGGTTGCTAGCCTTCTTCCTATTTTCCACAATGCTTTTATTCAGAGAGTTAAGCAGGAAATAAGGGAAAGAAACTTTCTTCTTATGCCTAAAAAGGTTAACCAGCACAAAATGAAAATTATAAATATTTGAGTAACATCCATCCAGAGTGAAGTATTCAATCATAACTGTCTGGATTTTGGCCTATATGCTCTTAATTTTTTTAGTATCCACAAAGTCTCTCGACCCTTTGTTCATCAGAGCTTCTTCTTCAACACTTTTAGGGAACAATTTAAAGGCTTGCATCCCCATTTTTTTATTATCCCTGTAAAAATTCATGCCCTCCAAAGGCAAACCCGTAATTTCTGCCAAAAGACTTAGAGTAAGCGGGAAAGACTTACCACCCAAATTGACTTTTCCATTCACCCAGCCATCCGCAAAACTCTGGGTAATATCTTTGTCAAAGTCGTGCAATCTTTCCATGTAGGGGGTAATACCACCATGTTTCATCTTTTTCCAAACCTTCTTATTCCGCCTCCACTTCTCACAGTCCAACGACTCCTCCCTTTTCAAACCACCACCCATCCTGCCAAAAGATCTTTGTTTTCTCTTCAGGATGATAGCAGCTTTATTCTGGTTACTTTGAATAGCGTTTCCAAAAATGACCCACAATCCACATGGTTTATGCTTAATCATAACACTATCACAACTCATTTGACAATTATCCCGCCTCAAAATGTTAAGTGTCCTTATCATAATTGATATTGATTACACCTTCCCTGTGGTTTAGTCTATCATAATTGATAAGAATCCTCATATCATTTTTAATATTTTCCTCTCTGATCCAACTTTGGGTGATGTCACTGTAGGTACCCATATTAGCCAAACCGTCTGCCAGCTTATTTCCTTCATGGTAAATGTGGGAAATTTATTTTTCCTGAAAGGTTTGGAGGATAGTAATAATTTTTTCAATAATATGGGCTATAGTCCATGAAGGGGCACTCCTACCTTTAATACATTTTATTATATTTAATGAATCCCCTTCCAGCCAAATCTTCGAGCTTCCCGGCTCTTTTGCCAGCTTAACCACTTCGAGAGCAGCTTGAGCTTCCGCCACATGATTTGTTTGAGTCCCAAGAGGAATAGCAACAAATCCTAGACATTTTCCATTCCATTCCCTTATGAGCCCACCCGCCCCAGCCATCCCAGGACTACCTTTAGCAGCTCCATCAAAGTTGCCCTTAATCCAACCCTTCAGAGGAGCAGTCCAGATAGTATTTTCTCTAATTTTGATCTTATTAGTTCTGTTATTATTTTCCTCCCATTTAAGAAATTCACTTATATCCTGGGAGTTATTCCTGGTCTAAGAATCTTTAGGAAAAGGACCTCTGAAGTTTTCCATTAAGCTTCTACAAACCATGTTTGCCACGTTTTCATGAGGAGAATGCTTATCTCGGAAAACCCTATTATTTCTTTCCTTCCAGATTCTCCAAGTGAAGTGAGGGAGAATCAACCTCCAAAGTCTCTTTATTTCTTTTCCTGGGAAGGGACAATACCATTGTTTAAAAAAATCTTTGATGCTTTGAGGTTTCACCCATTCCATGTTCATCTTTTTGAAGATTGAATCCCACACATTTCTAGTAAAGGAACAATGAATCATTAAGTGGTTACAACTTTCCTCTTCAGCACAGTAGAGAAAACATCTATTGGGCATATTAAAACCTCTTTTGTTGAGATTATCCAGCGTTAGGATTCTTATGTTGGAATACCATGATCCTTATGTTGGAATACCCTCTTGAAATGATAATCATGTGATTTCAATTATTCAAGCATCTTTCAACTGATAACAATTTTTTGACATTTCTTTTAATGGTTGTGTTGGCACCCAATATCAATGTGCCTAATGGATCTCCCTTGGTCTAAGTTTGTATAAATGTTATCCCTCTTCATCCCCGTTGTGTCAACTAATGCATCAAAAGTTCCAAGGGTCTCAAAATTTCTAAGTGTGAAGGTTCTATGTTCAATTTTAGAGGAATGTGCTTATGTCAGAGCTTTAAAGTTTTCCTTTCCAATTTGTATTTCTTTCTAACTATAGCTTGTTCCATTGGCCCTATTAAGATATTGATATTTCTCATCCCAACATAAATTTTCATTCATTCCCCACTTTTATTCCATTTCCCTATCACAACTTCAAATTTCTTGGCATCCCTTTTGTGTGCATTCCCCATTGTTTCCTTTGTCTTTATTAGTGTATCAAGCTTCCTCAAGTACCAACATGTTTTCATCAAAACTTTGAATCCTCAATCCTTTATCCTAAGTTACCTTTCAAAATCATAATTTCAATCATCACTTTGTGTGAGTACCTTTTCCTTTACACCTTTGATACTTAACTTTGGACATTTTTGTTGGAAATACAATATGGGAAAGCAAGATACTGAGAGGGGGGGGGGGTGAATCAGATCTTAAAACTTTTATCCTTTAAAACAAAAATGATCCATAACCATGCATAAATGTAATTGATCTATCAACTAGTAGCATCCATGACAGTAAATAAATAACTCAAGACACATAATTTTGGTAACCAACAAACCCAATAAGGTAAAATTGGGGTGGGGATGACACCCACAAAAATCTTCACTACTGCAACAATAAAGTGTGCATGTTAGGGCTACAAAGTTTGATCACAATATGTAATCTACCTAGTTAAAGGTCTGCCCAGTTAAGAGCTATAGATCATTACAATCTACCTTATAAAAGGATTTAAACTTACAACAAAGTAAGCACTCAACTAAGAGATTTAGAAAGGTCTGTTAGAACCACTCTGTTAAGATATTTCACCTGATACACTTGTTAGAATGTCTCAAGAATTGATCCTTCATTATGCCCTCTGATGTTGATAACGGATCTCCTCTTTCTAATACCTTCTCTAATCTAATAATCTGATATGTCTTTACTCTGTTGCTCACTACTCTTTCACTCTGCTAGATCTATACTTGTTCTATCAAAATAACCCTTCGTACATCTCTCATGTACGCATACACTTCTCCTCTCATACACACACTTTTTTATTTTAGGGTTTAAGATGCAATCTTATATACTTTATGAATATGGCATCTAGATCTAGATCAACGATCACGATCAAATGCTTATGCCACTTGGGCATTCCAATTTTCTGATTGGCTCCATGCCACACATTGGGATCAAATAATTAATGCGTAATTAACTTTGTTGAAATCATTAAATGCATGAACAAGTCGGCCCAAAACAATTTACCTTCAAGTTTGTGTCATTCCTAACATATATGTCAAAACTGTCTTGCTCGACACATTAAGACTCTAGCGCTCGGCGTGAACATGATCAACTTTTGCTTGATTGCCGAGTCACTCGGCAACCATTAACTGCTCAGCAATGACTATGCCGGATAGCTCGGCCTATACCAAATAGCTCGACCGCAGTGATGACCGGCTAACCTGCCTAGATAGATGACTAAGTGTGGGACACTAATGATAAACAAAACTTAGAGATCAACAATCTCCCCCTTTGATATTAGTGGCAAAAATACACTTATCATTTCTTTACATCCACAAAATTTTGCCTAAGTACACAATGTATTCCCCCTAAGATTATACTTCATACTTACATAATATGCATGCCTTACAAAATATTATGCCTGATTCTGCACATCTTTATCTGTTTCCTTATCTGATTCCCCCTTGTTTTTGTCACTGATAGTTGCAGAGGTTAAGTCATACTTATCCAAAAATGACTTATGAAGCTGTAATGTTAGTGCAAACGTTGTATCCCATCTATCCTTTACAAACTTCATTACTTGTAATTTAATTTCTAGCTCGGCAGCTAGACTTACCAAACTATCTATTGTAGAGAGATGAGAACCTCTCTTAACTAATTTGTTTGCAGCTTTAAGCTCCTTCTGTATAACCTCCAGATGAGGTATTAAGGCAGTCTGAATAGTTATTAACTTTGCTCTTATTCTACCATCTTCAGCCATAAGCTCAGCTAATCTCCTCTGTGCATGAGTCAACTTGTCAAAATGTAAGGAGCTAGAACTAACATCCATACTCAATGTACTCCCTGTTGACTTCAAAGCTAGTTGCAATTTATCAATAAGTTGTTGGTTATCCTTGGTAAAGAATTCTACATCACGTAACTTTTTATACAGGGAATAAACATTATTTACAACTTCCTCAAGAATACTAATAAGAGAAGAAAGTTCAACCTGTTTGATAGCAATCTCTGCTGATATCTTCTCCAAAACTTTGTTCTCAAATTTTCTCTTGGACCACTGTAGCAACTTTTCATTTGCCTCAATATTTTCATCATTAACTTTCTGCACGATATGGACTAACTATCCAAGATTGATGTTTGTTCATTTATATCTGTTATATCAAAAGCATTAACAAAAATATCATTTATTTCATGTAACACTTGCTTTTGTTAGTGCTCCCTTTTCAGTTCCTCTTGTTTCTTCTTCCTCTTCAAAAGGTCTTGCAGAGTCTGAATCTACTCATATGTCAAGTTATTTGTATCCCATTTAGCAATCACAATCACTTCATCCAAAGTGACATTTGAACTCGGTGACTTCCTCTTCTTCCTTTTGAGTTCTGAAGAGCTAATACTCAGCTTAGATACTGTGATATCTTTTCCTTTGTCAGTATCAATTTCAATTGTTGCCTTCATCCGAGTCAAGATTTCCTGCTGATCAGGTATACTTCCTATTTTGGGTCTAGTGGGAGTAGATGATGCAGAGTGTGGTAGATCCACCAACACTTGTATAGAGTCTTATTCTGTAGGCTTATTTTCAATTTCTTCCATCTTATCTCCACTCTCTAAAATTGTTTATACAACCTCTAAAATAGGTGGATTAGTATTGATTACCTCCTTTTATCCTTCTTTCTCTGACTCGACCTCGGTTGCCCGAATGGGTGATTGCATACCTGTGTCTGTCGGTTCATTCTGATCCTCGACATCCACATTGATGTCCTTTCCAAGTGTAGTGTCAATGGGACTATCCATTGTCAAATCTATATTTTTCTCTTTGTATATTGTTTCCTTTTGTGGTTCTAACTCAGTTTTTTCTTGATCTGTAGCAATCTGTTCTTCCATTTCCTTTTGTTTTGAGTTGTCTTCATCTGTCTTCTGTTCTTTTGCAACTGATAAACCAAAAATCTCCTTCCAAATTTGAGCACTTTGTTGCACTACTCCTTCAACATCATTCCTCAAAATAGCATAAACTCTAAGTTTAGGAATAAACTTTTTTTGATGTTGATCAATGAATTTAGCTATTTGTTTCTTTGTTAAGTCAGGAATGACCTTAGCTAATGTTCCTTCCCTTATCTGTCTTTCAGTCATCAGTGCATATTGCCATTTCTGAGACAAAATATCATATAGTTTTGTAGGGACACGGTCTCCTATCTCTACAAGTGTAATCTTGAATATCCCCACCATATCTATTAAAGCCTCCTGAATCTTATGCTTGTTTACTATACTCTATTTTTTATACTGAATAAATTTGAATCCTGCTAATCCAGTTGAACCTCTGATGTTCTTACATACCTTGTCAATATTTATTGTTTGTTTGTGTGATGCTATATGTATGTTCTAGGTACATCTATATCTGTCTCCTCATCATCTTCAGGCTCCAAGTATAGCTTCCTCCTTGATATTTTCTTAGTAGGTTGGCTCGACACAGCCTTGGTTTCAACTTGTTTTCTCTTCCTTGAGCTTCTCTCCCCAGCATTCTTCTTTGTATATACTTTTGTTGTCTGGGAAAGAGATGATGCCCTGGTCCTTGGCCGGTTAGAAACAGGAGGGGTAGCCTTAGGTTTGGCTTTGCTTTGTTTAGTTGCCTCGGCAACCACTGGCTGCTTCCCTTTACCTTTCACAGTGATATCCTCTTTAGGTTCACTCTCTTCTTCTTCACTAGACATATCTTCTTCATGACTTGTTGATAAACCCAAAGGTGCATCCTCTACTTCTTCATCACTCTCAATTCCAACCATCTTCTTTAGATTTTTGACAATTTTCTTCGTTTTCCTCTGCATAGTGTCAACCTTCAAATCCATAGAGATTTTGGACTTAGCTTCTTCATAGTTTCCAAAATGTTTGACTGTACTATCAATTTCCTCTGCCAATAGAGTTTTTATTGCTGCAGATGTCTCATCAATGTTTACTTCATAGGTAATGGCCTCAACCATGATACCCTCGGCACTACTGCCTGCACATAGGTGAAATCTTTGTCTACCAGGAAACAAATATCCTCATGATGTTTTTCAACTAGTGAACTGGGAATTCTACTCCTTAATCTCATCTTTTCTTGAATTCCGCAAAATATGTTCCCATCACATTGTCAAAATTATCACCTAATTGTTGAATAAATGCATTGATTTTCTGTGTGATAGGTCTGTCTATTTTCCACACTATGTTTCCAAAAGTAGGAAATGTATTTTGTATGTAGAAAAATATGCAAGTGAGTAGAGATCCAAACTTACATACTAAATTCTTTGCCCTTCTAATTGAAGAAAGGTTCTCGGCCAGTTGCATCAGTTGAAGCTCGGCAAGGTCATAAGTATGATCCTTCTTCACAATCTTCCAAGCCTAGTCGACTGCAATGCATGGGACACTATCCAATCGGCTCGACTGATAAAACTTATGAGCAATAACCCTAACTGTAAAATCAAGCTCCAAATCTGTAATAGTAGATATCGTCATCCCTCTTTTGTTCCAAATGGCTTCAGTGAATTCTTCCATGTTTTCCTTACTCTGACATCTCATAATTTTCTTCCTGTTAAGAAATGGATAACCAGTTACACGATGGATGATTTCCTTTGTAATCTTAACTGGTCCATTCTCTCGCAATATGTTCATGTTATGTACACGACTCAAAACAATCTTGATCCACTCCATTCTAAAATCCTTTGGAAAGTCTAGGGCACGAGTTAACCCTCTCTCGGCTAAATGTTTATGTTCATCTTTTAGAGCTCTGTCTTTGCACAATTTGTTGTAAGATTCTATTAGCTCGTGATCGCCAACTTCACTTATCTTACACATATAACATGACCTAATATCATGAATCATGAGCACCTAAGGTGGAATCGATGATAGGGCTCCGGTCAGATTACCCTTGATGGTGCTCTCGGGAACTGCTTAGAAATTAGGAGGCGCACAGGTGTCGCTCCTTACCAATTGAATGTTTAGAAGCCCCTTCTCCATTCTCTTAGCTGGTGTAGAAGAGCTTGCAACTATTTTCTCTAAAAAATAGGGTTTCAAGGATCATGAACAGAGTACCTCGGCAAGTGACAAAATCTACACTTTCTACTGAAGAGGTTGCCGATGGCACGCTGTAGAAATCTTCAAAAATCTTTGCAGAATTCAAGTTCCCAAATGCACAATCACTCTTATGAAATTCTTAATCGTATGGTGAGAAGAAATGAAATAGCTCTTCCCTTTATATAGGCTCCAACGGTCAAAAGTTAGGTCAGCAGTAAATTCTCTTTCTGTTGAGTGAGTGTTAAACAACTGTCCTCGGCCAACTCATGAAATTCACTTACCTCTTAGTCATCGAACAAAACTTACTCAACATATATTAGAAATATATTGTTTCTCAACACCTATAGTGCAATTTGACTTTGCTCGCTACATAACTCAAAATATGTCCTAATGCATCTTATCATATGCAGATATGGACTATTGCACTTTTATATGTTAGGAACTGATAAAAGATATGAGATATATACATAGTTTCTTACATATCTTTCTTTGCTTAATTAGTGATGGTGGGATCACCTGATCCATTGGATTGGGTGACCTCGGCTTCAGTAGCTTCACTATTGCATGGTTATGCTTTCCTTATCCATGTCTGGTTCATCTATGCTCTAATCTGCTCAACAGTGGGAGCAGGTACCCTTGTTTTGCAATCTTTCCTAGTACGACCAATTTTCAAACAATTATAGCAAACTAGGCTTCCATTCATCCAACTCTTAGATTTACCTCTGAAATGTGTCTTTATGCAATTTTCTGGAACATGTCCATACTCACCATAGTAATGACATCTATGCCACGTGTTATAATCCCAATTGTAAGTGTTACCCTTCCTTGGTGCTTTTGCTTGTGTCTTTGATGTCCATTATTGTTTAGAATTAGATTTGCAATCTTGTGCTCTATGTCCAAATTTTTGACAGTTGTAACAATACCCATTGAATCTAGGTGTGGGAGGTGCATTATTTGCCTTTGCCCAACATTCATGTGCTTTATGTCCAAACTTCTTACAATTAAAGCAATAACCATTGAAATTAGGTTTAGGATTGGACTTACCATTCTTGCTTTGGCAGATGTTTAATGTGTGTCCTAATTTTCCACAGTGGTAGCATACATGCTTGTTGTTCTTTGACTTTGCATTCCTCTTTTCACCAATCTTAGATGATTCTCCTTTCTTAGCAGATGTTTGTTGTTCGATGTGACCTAATCTAGAAGAATCTTTAGATCTCCTTGATGCTTCCATCAAGTTTTCAAAATGAGTCAAAGCTTCATTGGGTTTGTTCAATCTTTCATTTAGTTCTTTCTCATATCTCAATTCATCTTTCAATTGATTTTTCTCAGATCTCATATTCACAATTTCCATGTCTTTCCTACTGATCTCCTAATTTGCAAGTAGTAGTTGACTCACCAAGTCAACCTGATTGTTTGTCATCATTTGTACTTCATGTGTCCTTTCATCAAGTCTAACAGTCATCATTCTTTTTTCTTCTTCAGCCATAGCTTTGTCATCTTCATCTTTCTTCTTTTGTTCCACTACTTCACATACTCTTACTGTTTGCATTTCTTGTTCTCTTTTCAGGTTTCTGACTTCTTCACATAATGTATTGTTCCTTTCCAGTAAATCTGCAATTGTTGCATCGCTCTTAGTAGATTTTCCATTCTGAAATAGATTTGTAGTGTCTTCTTCCTGATAACGAGTAGCATTCATTTGTTTGGCCAAATATTTCCTTGCTTGCAAGGACTTCTTTATTTCATGTCTTGCAGTTTCAAGCTGATGTAATGCTAGCTGAATTTCAATCTTTTGATTCTCAATGACTTTACCTAATTTGTAAATCTCCGTCTCAAGATCTGTACTCTCAAGTTGATTAAAACCTTTTGTAGGAGAACTGAGCTCTAATACCAATTGTTGGAAATACAATATGGGAAAGCAAGATACTGAGAGAGAGGGGTGAATCAGATCTTAAAACTTTTATCCTTTAAAACAAAACTTATCCACAACCATGCATAAATGTAATTGATCTATCAACTAGTAGCATCCATGACAGTAAATAAATAACTCAAGGCACAAAATTTTGGTAACCCAGAATCCCAATAAGGTAAAACTGGGGTGGGGATGACACCCACAAAAATCTTCACTAGTACTGTAGAAATAAAGTGTGACTGTTAAGGCTACAAAGTTTGATCACAATATGTAATCTACCTGGTTAATGGTTTGACCAGTTAAGAGCTATAAATCATTACAATCTACATTGTAAAAGGATTTAAACTTACAAAAAAGTAAGCACTCGGCTAAGAGATTTAGAAAGGTTTGTTATAACCACTCTGTTAAGAGATTTCACCTGATACACTTGTTAGAATGTCTCAAGAACTGATCCTTCGTTATGCACTCTGATGCTGATAACAGATCTCCTCTTTCCAATATCTTCTCTAATCTAATAATCTGATATGTCTTTACTCTGTTTCTCACTGCTCTTTCACTATGCTAGATCTATGCTTCTTCTATCAAAATAACCCTTCATACATCTCTCATATACACATACACTTCTCCTCTCATACACACACTTTTTTATTTTAGGGTTTAAGAAGTAATCTTATATACTTTACGAATCTGGCATCTAGATCTAGATCAATGATCAGGATCAAATGCTTATGCTACTTGGGCATTCCAATTTTTTGATTGGCTTCATGCCACACATTGGGATCAAATAATTAATGTGTAATTAACTCCGTTGAAATTATTAAATGCATGAACAAGTCTGCCCAAACTAGTTTACCTTCAAGTTTGTGTCATTCCTAACATGAATGTCAAAACTGTCTTTCTCGGTGCATTAAGACTCTAGCGCTCGGCATGAACATGATCAACTTTTGCTTGATTTCTGATTCACTTGGAAACCATTAATTGCTCGACAATGACTATTCCGGATAGCTCGGCCTATACTGGATAGCTCGGGCGCAGTGATGACCGGCTAACCTGCCTAGATAGATGACTAAGTGACACTAATGAACAACAAAACTTAGAGATCAACAATTTTTCTATACTATTTTAAATTCAATGGTGTGTGAATACTTCTAATGTGGTACAATGTATGAAGTATCCCTAAACCTTGAACCCCAACACTTTTCAAGATTACGAGTTCAAACACATCCTTATTGGGGTATCTCATGAGATGTATCCTGACTCCTAATCCTTGATGTCTCACATTGTACTACCTTAGTAAGATCATGAGTTAAGAAAAATTCTTATGTGCATGCCTAAAGAGATAAATTCATTGTCTCCTAAATTCCAAATCATTTACTCCAAAGGTTGATAGTGTTATGTCATGAGATACTTCTAATCCCTTGTCCATGGTCCTTGAAATTACAAAACTCTTGCATTTTACAATGTTCAATCCTACCCACCTGTTTGGATGGCCCAATAAGCTTTTAATGACTATATTTGACCTTGCAACAGCTCTAAAATATATTTTCCACTAGAAACAGTTATTTATCTCAAGAACACAAATTCATATATGTACTTCAAGTGACAAAAAATGATGCAAACCATCATGTCACCATTAATGTGATGGTTACATTTTATGCAGATGATTTCTCTTTAAGATCGTAATTACTATTTTAGTAGAGTTTGTATAATTTAAGCTAGCCTTACAAACCTCTTTCATTGACCACTAGTTCCTCCTCAATTCATGAAATGATACGATAACCAAAAAAGTTCCATATATTCCAATTCATTTTCTTAAAATTCGATCGATCATTTCATATTTCCGCTTGATTGAAATCAAAGGGACCTTCCATCATTTCAGGTTTTTGGTGTGTTTAATTATTTCACCTAGTAAATCATTCTCCTAGGTTCTAAACGCGTGTGTTTCTTCAATTTACTCAGGGACCACATATGAATATTCTCACTTTTGGTGTTGTTATCATATTAACACATTTCCACCTTAAACGAGACTTCCACCTTTGGTGGACTTATCACTTTATAAATTTTCCATCTTTAGTGGATATGTTGCACAAACACCTTTCTACCTTGGAAGGTGATCCACCTTTAGTGGATGTGTGGCACAAATATCTTTTCAATTCGCAGGGTGATCTACCTTTGGTGGGTGATAACTTGTCTCTTTGGGTGATAAGTTGTCTCTTTAACTATCGTGTCATAAGATTATGGCACTTGTCATATTATTATGCACTCATGTGTTCTCACATGGGTCTATTTAACTAAGGGATCTCCTTTATAATATCATTCCAATTCCAATTAATTCTAATCCAATGCACGGTTCAAAAGTTGTGACATTTAGAAGTTGTGTTACCATTTTTTTCAATTTTTTCAATTTTAGAAGGTTGAAAAATGAATAGTTAGATCTTTAACATCTAAAAAGGGGATTATAATTTCTAGAATATTTAAAGAGGGTGGAGAATTAGGAGAAGAGTAATTGGTTCTAAATAAACATGTGAAGAAATGTTATTGAGGATGTGAGGAAGTTAAGTAGTAGAATAACTTCCTACACTAACCTCGAGGGAAGAGTTATGTAAGAGCTTTCTCAAATCTTTAAAATGGTTATAGAAACTTAACATAAATAACACAAATAACATGTGTACCATAACACAATTATTTTTATGGAGAAAACCCATACACTCCAAAGGTCGCCTAATATATTATTTAGAAATCAATAACAAATTATAATATACTTACAGAGAAGGATTCTCTCGAGAGTATCACCAACCAGAGATCTGGAGGTAACTGAACAACTTAAAGACTCTTACACATTCCCTCCATCTCACGCACCTAATATATAGAAAATACAATACATGAAATTGTTAAATAATATTACAAAACCATGAGGTAAAAACCCTTTATAAAGTGGTGCCCATTTTATCTCTAATCAAAGATGTCATATGATGTGTCCAAACACACGCCAACACATGTAACACCCTTTTACAACTCATTTATGTATTCAACATGTTTTTACATATTTTATTTTAGCAGACTAAACTTCTAGAGGCCATAACTTTTGAACCGAGTATCTGATTGATGAATCGTTTGGAGTGTTGAAAAGCCCGCGACATGCTCTATCACAAAGTTGCCCTCTATGCCAATTATACATATTTTTAGGATTTTCCAAAGCCTCTAAGTCCTTCAAAATTAAATTCATGAATTTTTTTGGCAACCTACAAAGATAGAAACCTTAATATCTTCAAATTGGACGTGATCTTGCAACAAAATTTACTGGTATGCTTATCTAGCCCATCCAAACTTTTGGGGAGAGAATAGGGAAAATTTATTCTCAAATGAAAGCTTACTAAAAATAGTAATTGTAAATGCAAGGTTGGGACACATTTTTAGAAACCTCTCACTTGTCAAACATCTTGCGAGAGCAAAGGGAGTATCTACACCATAGTTCAATTGCTAGGGGCCATGCGGCCCATAGACTCCAAACATCATCTAAACTTTTTTTGTTTTCATAGCCTTAGTTAATGAATATGAAACAATCATCAAAGTATCTACCTTGACCAACTTCATCCTACCATCCTTTACAATATCTCTAACAAAATGATATTGAAGATCAACGTGACTGGCCTTGCATAAAAAGTTAGGTCCTTCGTAAGGTCGATCACACTTCGATTGTCATAAAAAATTAGTATTTCTCCTTATTTTATTCCAATATCTGAATATTGTCTCTTAAGTCAAATGGTTTTGTTACAAGCATGAGTATATACCATATACTCAGCTTTAGTAGTAAAAAAAGCAACCATAGACTATCGCTTACTCATCCAATTGATTGGACCGCCAAATAATGTAAACAAATAAGCACTTGTGGATCTTTTGCTATCAATATCACCTACCCAATCTGAAACCACATAACCATGAATATCGAGGGATATTTTGTCTCCTACCATAATACCATGATAACATAAAGAGTACTTTGAGGTGCCCTTCAAATATTTGAAGACTCTTTTAATAGTATCCCAATGAATTCTACCATGATTATACATATATTGAGAAAGAACTCTTATTGTATGGACAAGGTCTGGTCTAAGAAAAACCATATCAGGCATCAAACTTCCAAATGCACTATACTGAGGTACTTTTCTCATGTCTTCCATCTTATATGGATATGTAGGACAATCTTAAAGAAAAATTGTTCCAACAATAAAAAGGAACACCTAATGATCTAAAATCCTGCATGTTGAACCTCTGTAAAAATGAGTTGACATAGTTACTCTAGCCTAGCCATATATTTTTGTTCACTCTATCTCTTCTAATTTCCATCCCAAGAATGTGTATAGTTGCACCAAAATATTTCATCTCAAATTTAGCAGTAAACTGAGACTTCAGTTCTACAATCATACATTTCCCTTTACTAATGAACAACATATCATTAACATATAATGCAATGTACAAGAAATGACCACCATCGAATTTATAGTAAACACAATGATCTTATTTTGAATGCTCAAATCCCATACTGAACACATATGCAGTAAATTTCTTGTACCACATCCTAGGAATTTGCTTGATGTCATACAAAGATTTCTTCAATTTGAAAGGCAAATTACTTTTACCTTTTGAGGGAAAGTAGTTTTCACACCCATTTTCTCAACCTTTAAATCATACGTAGTAGTAATAGAAAGAAAAATCTAATGGGTGTTATTTTTGGAAAAATATATAATATCTCACCAAAATTAACACCCTCAACCTGAGAGTTGCCTTTCACAACCAACCTTGCTTTATACTTCTCAATGCTTCCATTTGAACCAATATTTTTCTTGAACACCCATTTGCAACCATCGTGTTTTATCCTTTAGGAAATGGTACAAGATCTCATATATTATTCATTATCAAAGTTGTCATTTCTTCATCAAAAATATTTTTTTCAGGATTCTACATCATTCATACCTAATGCCTCTTCTATATATCTAGGTTCATCCAAACTAGTAATCAAAGCAATTATACATCTCCAATCATCAAGAGAATACCTTTTAGGTGGTTTTTTGTTCCTTGTAGACCTTCTAACAAGCTAAGCTGGAGTTTCTTTATCATATTATGAAGATTTAGAGCTAGATGATCTCTCCTAAACTTCTTGTCTATATAGGGACCTCAATTCAACTTTCTCAAACATGGAAGGTAGTTGAATCACATCTTCCATTTCAATTAATTTAGTTTGCAGTGTAACAAAAGGAGGGTTAGTTTCTCTAAAATTAACACTTCTATTATGTATAATCTTTTGTGCAAAAGGGTCCCAAAGTTTGCATCCTTTCACACCATGATTGTAATTGATGAAGATACATTTCAAGCGTTGTTCTCCAATAGTCACTTCTCATATGGCACATATGCATATGCCTAGCAACCAAAACTCTAATATGTCTCAATGAAGTCTTATGCCTCGATAGGAATTTTATCAAAAAGAGTTGATGTAGAAGACTTGTCAATTATGTAGCAAACAGTGGCAAAAACTTTAACTCAAAACCTTTGTTCTAGGCCAACACAAGTCATCATACTCCTAGATTTTTCCATCAACGTCTTCTTCATCCTTTCCCCAACTTCATTCTATTGTGGAGAATACATAGTTTTCTTCTTCCTGTGATTACCCCAATATTTACATAATTTATTAGAATCATTAGAGAAAAAATCATTTCCATTATCAGTCCTCAAAATTTTTATTTCCCTTCCAGTCTGCAATTCAATCATTGTTTTAAGCACTTTAAATCAACTAAAAATACCATACTTCTTTATATAATATACCAATGTCCTTCTGCTATAGTTATCAATAAACACTACATAATATGTAGATTTTCCAATAAAAGGAATAGCTACGAGACCAAATACATCAGAATGAATAAAATCCAACACAACTCAAGATAAGATATTCTTATTTGTAAATATCTTTGATTTAGAAGAGAAAAAACCCTTAGGTACCCAAAATCCATGACCAAGATTTGGTTTTCATATTACTATTACACTCAGTTTTGTATGCATATAGCTTATACAATGTGTAAATTATGACACCTTTAGCAATTACCATAGCACCTCTCACCATTTTGTGTCTTGATCTAGGATAGACTACATGGGTGCCTGCAAGAAGTTGAGTCCCAATTTTGGGCAAAATGTGGAAGCGTTTTCCCTGTTTTTCAATTTATTTCACAGTGGATATAAAAATTGAGGAACTAAAAGATTGAATCTCAAAAACCTTCAATAATAGGAAATTTAGTGCTTGTAGTCTAATTTTCAAATATGTAATTTATTTCAATACTCAGGTGTTTTTTAGTATGCATGTGTAAAAACAACTTTTTTTAAATGTTTGTTTCATAATCATTCCATACACGTGTATGACCACCATATTTTGACCTATATAAAATATTTTTTATAAATCCATTTGGGGAAAGATACATAAGAGACCAAAGATTGATGAGCATATTTTTTCTTATTTTTTATTGAATATTTTTTTAATTAATTTTTTATTGACCCTAAAGTCTATTTTGGAAACCTCTGGTGTACGACCACCATAAATTGATGTAAAATTATCATTATTTAAAAAGAAAAAATTATCTTGAAGAAAATTGTGTGTAGATTGATGTCATATAATTTGTTTTTCCAGAAAATATAAAAATAAAAAGATTATTAATTTTTTTGTCAAACTTGTTATTTGAAGTTTATGTGACACTTTGATTAATGCTAAAAGAGAAATATTAATTAAAAAAATTCAAGAATTAGATGAAGAAGAGAAAAACAAGAAAATCTTAGAACAAGAGTTGGTTGAGTTAGAAGCCTTGGGAAATAATCTAGATTTGGGATTAGTTGTAATTGAGGATAGCTTAACAGAGATTGACTGTGCTAAATCTCCAAAGAAGAGAGGTAGAAAGTCTCACGCTAAGCTAAGAAAGAAATATGCAAATATGATTAACCAAACCAAGATCACTGATTTACTTCATGCAGGGAGGGGGAAATTCCCTCCCAAGGACCAATGAAGGTCCTTCCATGGAACATTAGGGGCTGCAATTCCCCTAACAAACAATGTCTGTTAAAACATAGTATTAACAAATATAAACCAGATTTAATGCTTAGTCAAGAAACTAAATTGATAACGACAATTTAACAAATCTTAACAAAAAATTAGGATTTAGGGAAGTCTTTGGTGCATCGGTAGATGGGGCATCGGGGGGTCTGGCAGTTATTGCAAAACCAAGGAAAATTATATATACCCCCACCTCCATCAATAGACATTGGATATGTGGTAGTTTTAGAAATCTGAAACCCAACCTGAAATACAATATTTTGAATATTTATGGACCAACCAATTACACGGATAAATGGTTAATGTGGCTTAAAAATAACACTTTCCTTAGCCTCTACCCACATTAGACCTTTATCATTGTTGGAGACTTTAATACTATACTGGACCATTATGAAAAAAAGGGAGGTAGATTTGCTAACCCCAGATCAATGGAAGATTTTTCTGAGTGGGTGAGGAATAATAACTTAATGGACTTAATCCCAGAAGAAGGCATGTTTACTTGGACTAATATGAGACAAGGTAGGGAGAATATTGCTGAAAAACTTGACCATTTCTTCTTCAAAGGAAACTAGTCAAGTTTCTCATTCACCCTTAAAACATAAATACTCCCTTTTTCGAGATCTGGCCACTTTCCAATTTCACTTGACATTCTTGATGACGCCAAGAATTTGGGCTCCCCTTTCAGATTTGAACAAATGTGGTTCAAAGATGAAAGACTACTACCCCTCATTCAACACTGGTGGGAAAACATGCATTTTAAAGGATCCAAACTTTTTATCATTGCTAACAAGCTTAAGAAGATAAAGAGGAACTTAATCTTGTGGAACAAAGAGTGGTTCGATAATATCTTTGAAAACAAAGCCAAAATTGAAAGTGAACTTGAAACTCTTAATAAAACAATTATAACACAAGGAATGGACCAAGAAACCTACCAAAGAGAAAAAAAAATCCTTAAAATCGAATTGGAAGATATCTTAGCTAAGGAAGAAATCTTCTGGAGGCAGAAATCCAGAGAGACATGGCTCAATGAGGGTGACAATTTTTTTTTTTTTTCACAACATTATGAATGTTAGAAGGAACATTAGTAAAATAACAAAAATCACCAAATTAGACGACATGACAACTGAGGATACCAAAGCCATAGCAGAGGGGGCCATTAAACATTTCAGTAATACCCTTAATAACACTAAATCCTCTGACCTCATTAACTAGAACATACTCCTTGATAACATCCCCAGAATCATCAACGAAGACATTAACAAATCCCTAAAAGCTAAATTCACCTCGGAAGAAATTGGTAATGTACTTAAACAAATACAACCGGACAAAGCACCGGGCCCCAACGGCTTCCCAACCATGTTATTTCAAAGATGTTGGGATTTTGTTGGCAGCGAGGTTACTGTAGCCTTGGAAGGTGTAAGAAACTTAGGTAAGCTACTCAAAGAGGTCAATAACACCTTCTTAGTTCTAATCCGGAAAAAGGCAATATTGCAAGCTTTAATGACTACAGACCCATAGCCTTATGCAACAAAATTTATAAGCTACTATCTAAGGCGTTGGCCAATAGAATGCATAAACTATTGCCACTAATCATAAGTGAAGAACAAACTAGATATGTATAGGAAAGGTCCATCTACGATGGAGTTATCATAACACACGAGGATATCTATTCTACCCAAGTAAACAAAAAACCTTGTATGTTTATCAAACTTGACATTAGCAAAGCTTATGACAAGGTTGACTGGAGATTCTTATGTAAAATTCTTGAGAAATTCGGTTTTGATAAGCAGTGGATTAGTCTGGTATTTGAATGTATTTCCACCCCCAAATTCTCTATTACGATGAACGGTTCACTCGAAGGCTTCTTTGACATTTCTAGAGGAATCTGGCAAGGCAACCTAATTTCTCCCTTTCTCTTCATTATTTTGGCTAAAGCCTTAGGGCGCTCCATTATTTGAGCTATGACTGACAATCAGATTGAAGGTATTAAGATTAGCTCTGGTGTAGAACCCATTACACACCAGCAATTTGTTGATGACACCATGATTTTTGGCAAAACTTCTTTACCAGAGGCTAATAAATTTAAAAGAAATCCTTCAAGCACATGCTAAATCCTTTGGATAGGAAATCAATCAGGAAAATTCTGAAATCTTCTTTCTCAATACTGACCCTACTCTAGAAATTTATATATGTAACACCCTTAATTTTAGAAAGGGATCATTGCCTTGTAAATACCTAGGCCTATCCTTAGATAAGGAACTAAAGATGTTAGCTCATGGGACCCTATTATTTCAAAAATAAAAAAATGAACTGCATCATGGAACGATAAATGGCTCTCTTCGGTAGGTAAGATGATTATGCTTAAGTCAGTACTATCAGCTATCCCTATCTACCAAATATATTGCTTCCACCTTCCTTTGAAAATCAATAAGGAAATTAATAAACACCTTAAAAACTTTTTTTGGCAAGGAACAAGTGATCAACATAAAATACCACTGGTTGCATGGGAAAATCTCTACACTCCTATCGAATATGGTGGCTTAGGTTTCAAAAACATCAAGGAACAAAGCAAAGCCCTTGGTGCCAAACTAATCTAGAATATCCTCAACAAATAAAATTTGAAATGGGCTAGGATTCTTCGATACAAATACCTTAGTGGTAAAGATTCCACTAAAGTCTTTAGAATCAGAAACCTTCCAAAAGGCTCACGAATATGGAACTTCATGATGGACTGCATAAATATTATAGGAAAAAGTATTTCTTGGAAGGTCAACAATGGTACAGATGCCTTATTTTGGGAGGATTTGTGGGATGGTCTTCCCCCCATATCAAACATGCACAACTGGTGTAACACTATCCAAACCCTCCAACAATGTTGGGGTAAATACGTTTATAATTATACTATACCTCCCGAGGATTTGTCCCTAGGTAATCTTATGTGGAAAACATTGGGCAACATCAACATTACAACCCAACATAAAACCGTGTTAACCAACATCCTAGCAAATAGGAAAATAATCCTTAACAACAAAAGGACTCCCTCATATGGAAAACCTCTAATGATGGAAAATGTAATTCGAAAGATGGTTACAAATTAATTATCTCTTCACACCAATACAATAAAATGGACCTCCCCCTTCACCTTTGTTTGGAAAAGGACATCTTACCCAAGGGAGGGCTCTTCTCCTATTTTTCTATCCAGAACAAAATCCTTACAACTGTCCGCTTTACTAAAATAGGCTATGAGGGCCCCAACAGATGTTGCCTATGTGAATCAGAATCAGAAACCACATATCACATACTCCTAAATTGCCCTTATGCTAGGAATTGTTGGCAATGACTTTGTGGAAAAATAAACTACATATCAGCATCCCCCCATAGCCTAAGAGTATTGTTTAAAACATGGCCAAACTATCATATAAATAACATTTATAACATCCTATGGAAGGTATGCCCGTCTATTCTTATTTGGGAAATTTGGAAGGAAAGAAATCGTAGACTTTTTAAAGACAAACAAATGGAAGTGGACCAACTTCTAAACAAGATTAATGCAATCCTCATTGAAGTAACTAACAATAGGCTAATTAATCAGCCAAATACAAGCAAAACCATGACTTCTTGGGATGGAACAATGAAACACCAATGGGTTGGTCTTAAGGTTCCTCCATTATCAAAGAAGTAAAACCTGGATAAAACTAAAGCTAGAAGGGAATGTGTCTGGAAACCCCCTCAGGAGGGTAGATTTAAACTAAACTTCAATGATGCTTCCAAAGGAAACTCAGGGTCTATCGGCATTGGATGTGTGGTCCATGACTCAAATGACCTTGTAGTTGCCCCCCTTGCCAAACCACTAGGCACCACCACCAACAATATGGTTGAAATGAGTGCATTAGTAGATGACCTTAAACTCTGTATTAAATTAGGTATCTCAAATATTGATGTGGAAGCATATTCTGGAAACACTATTAATGCTCTCAGAACCCAATCAATCCTTAACTAGAAGCTAAAAGCAATTTTAGACCTGACATTATCCATTGCAAATAAATTTACCTCTATTACCTTCAATCACATATATAGAGAAGGGAACAAGAGAGCTGATGAATTGGATAATCTCGGCACAGATGGTACTTCCATAAATCCTTTGGGTATTTGATATGCTACCTTGGTCATTCATTCCTCTATATTTAAGAGTTATAACCTCGTATCCTTATATTTTCCTTACTCTATATTTTAAACTCACATTGGTCAAATTCTCTTCCTATATACCATATAGGACTTCATCTCAAAAGATTAGTAGCGCTTAAAACTTAGGTTTTGAGGAACATATCCTAGGTTATAATTGGCTCCCTCATTTCCCCTTATATTTCTTAGATTAGGATTAGTATTAAGCTCCATATAATTTTATTGACCTTGCTATCCCCTCCCTACTTTACTATTATTCCCTACCCGATATCTTCCTTACTTCTCTAGACTTATAAATTTACACTCATTAATTATACCCATCGATATGTTTAACTTCTTAACCTCGAACCTAGATTTAGACTTACTTTGACCCATAACAATGTATCCCTTTCTTAGGAAAACACTCTCTCTCCATGATATATCTTAGTCTATAAAGCACAAATGAATCTATATCTTACTCACCAACCCCCCTGGCTACGACAACCTCCAACTGAGCTTCAATCATCCCCTTTTAATTGGTGTCTTTATTAGTGTTGGTCTCAAGTCGTCTTGGCTACTTTGTTTTAGAATAAGGGCTGTATAAAGATCAATTAGAAACAATGCTTAATGATTGTTTAAAACAAAGATATGAATAACATAAGGCTAGGTCTTCCAATTAAGCTCACTTATCTTAGGTAGCCCTATCAACCTAGTAAGCAGAGTTAGGATAAGCATTTTAGCTAATACTACATGTCAAGATTTATATTCATAAGACTAAACTTGTAAATTCAATGCCTCTGACTCAAAAAAATCTTATTAGCCATGCTCCTTATACATTAACTCTAGGACAAATCTTAGGATCGGCCAATACAAATCTTCCCATAGCTATCTTTAATCATGGGTCATTATTACAAGTAATGTTAATCATGATTAAATCAATAATGTGAATATTAAAATGGGACAAACCAAATTAAGGTAATGATGAGAAGAATAAAGAATAACCCTTCACAACATGAATTAACCAGTGATCAAGGTTTGGGAATAACCACCGACAATTAGTTCCCAATGCTTCTAAGCTCAACCTAGTCCCGCCTATTCCTCAATTAGCTAAGATGACTCTAATTCAATTTCCTATGGCTAAAGATATCAAAAAGCTAAAAATGTGAGTAACTGTGGTCTTTAACAAATAAGATGTCAATAAAGCTCTGTTAGTATATTTTCTTGCACAGTTATTGAAATAGCCAAATTATGGATTATATCTTTAGCAAAACATATGGAGCTCATTGGGATAATTAAATTAGCTCCCTACAATATTTAAAAGGAACTAAGATTGTGTTTTTTTCAGCATTCATAAGATGCTCATATATGGGTTGGAACCAAATAAGGCATGTTCAAATTTAATATGTTTTGAGAGGCATTTCCAGATATACCAACTTACCTAAATTCACAAAGGATATCAGTATATCTGAATTCCATATCGGGATCTAGGCATGTATAAATTACATAAGGAAGAGGCCCACTTTTGCTTTACTAATTTAAATAAGTGTCTAAACCTGGCTCGAATGAAAGCATCCTTCAGCCTTCACACTATAGTAGTGTGAAGTATCATTTGTAGCAAGAGATGGGTATGCTACTTTTTGCACATGTCAAGACAACACACTGGGAAAAAGCTCAGGCGTTGTTTCCAATATTATATGCTTTGAAATACGATAGTGGTAGTAGGAGGTCAGTAATGGAACCTCTGATATAAGTAAGGCTAGGTGAACTAGCTCCATACATTCTGATTACTTTCCTTTCTTTTCTTTCATTATGTCAACTAAAAATGATCTTAGTCAATGGATATAGAGAATTTTTTATAGGAATGGGTCATGAGACATTATGATGGAGATACATATACCCCAAGGAAGCATCCTCACACTCGAAGTCAAGACTATTGGAGACACTTTTTCTAATGTATTTAGAAAGCATTGTAATTTCTAGATGTATAAATTTGGTGAGCAAACCAGACCATTGTAAACAAAACCAAGTTTTAATATAAGGATAGACCCAAGGATCTTCCCTTTGATGTGCATAGGGGTATGCCCCTATCTAGCTTATGTATATTCAAATTTATTTTGTCTGAGTGGACTACGGTCCCCGGGCGAGACTGAGGGGTTTTCTTGACTCTGTTCTTTCCCACCAATGCCCGATGTTGAACGAGGATGTAAAAAAATAAAAGAGTCTAACAAAAAATTATCAAGGCTAAGGTCGTTTACTGAGAAAAAATAATAATAATACAAAGATAGTAAAATTAATCAAATCCCCCCAAAATACAATTTTTTTATGAATGGGTCTTTCCATTATATACACACACTTCACAAAAAATGTTAGGGGATATAGAATCACC
This sequence comes from Thuja plicata, assembly GCA_018584345.1. Lineage (NCBI taxonomy): Eukaryota > Viridiplantae > Streptophyta > Pinopsida > Cupressales > Cupressaceae > Thuja > Thuja plicata. The sequence continues at coordinate 1,331,454 of MU225667.1, forward strand.
CCACAAGAGTCAGACATGATGAACCCAGAAAGCTTAACATAAACTTAAAAATATGGGCCTAGCCTAGAAACAACAACACACTGCATTAAGTGGCTAAGGTAGTACTTGCAGAAGGAGGAGGATCGTGATCATCTATTTACCTCATACATCAACACAGTTTAGATTAGGGTTTTAGAGGGACCATCCATCTTCAACTTTATCTTCTTCTCCATTCTCTTTCCTGGAGGAAGAAATGGCCAGATCCAACCGCAAGAACCACTTGCAGGAAGTGGGCCAACTAGAATCTCCACTAGCATCTGGATAGCCTAAGCCACCAAGAGCGGCGAGAGACACATTATTAGTCGACCATGCAGGGGTGAAACCATCACAGGGTGGTGAAGCTGAGTGACACCGCTAGAAATCTCTACCCTTTCTAGAGGGGTGACAAGTGCCCTATGACCATGATGTATGAGAGCAGTGGACGAAGGAACCCTATCCACTTAGATGACCGCAAGGTGGAAATCTATCACTAAAAATAGAAACATCTAATGGAACTCTGGAAATCATACATGGGGCATTTACGCAATGCTGAAGTAACTCCTACAAGTTGGCCACTTCAAGAACCACTTTATTTTCTTGCACTTGAATATGCATCATAACATTATTACAAATACATGATTTAGCATACAAAGAAACATTTATATCAAGATAGTTGTGAGTAAATAACACTTCATTTCTATCTTTCCAAAGATTGAAGAGTATTTCCATCCTAAAAGAATGTCATATCTATAAAAAATTGAAGGGGAGTATGAGCGAATCTCCTAGCAAGATCATATGCCAGGAGAAAGGTTCTGGCATGAAGGGCTAAAATAAGTCATGAATCCAAACCCGATACTATCGGGCTCTTTTGCAATACCAGAAAATATGAATGAAGGTTTTAGGTTGCCCACAAAAAGGGCACTAAGGGTCTAACACATCAAGATGCCGAAGCTGAGAGCCCAAGGGAAAGCCTTGGAAAATAATACAGCAGATGAAGGGATTTACCTTGGGCTCAACAATGGCAGATCAAACAATGAGAAACATGTGACGCCAAGTGTACTTAGGGGAATACAAGTGTTATCATTGACTCAGGGTGGGGACCATAGGAAGGTGGACCAACCAATGGTAGCCCATCTTGGTCTTGTAATTGAAAAATGAAGTACATAGAAACCATTTCTAGTCTTTCCACTATGGCTTAACAGACTGGATACCAAGCTTATGTAGCACATTTAGAGGCAGTACAAAGATCACTAGGTCAAAATTCCATCGATATGAGCAAGAAAGATGAAATTGGGCATACAAATTCTCCCAAGAACGAAGGCTCATAGTAGTACATGATATGAGATCTCTCGAAGTGTGAATGCCATGTTTATGAAAATGCAGAGCACAAGGACCAACAACTCTAGCTAATGGAAGTCTCTGCGACTAAATCAACAAAGACCACCAAATATTGTATTGGTTAAAAGAGAGGTCATCACAAAAATCGACCCCATCCTAGCAAAACCAAGGTTTGAGAGCTTCCCAGACTCATCAAATACTTTGGCCATAAAATTACCTTGGATCTGGATTGCTTCTCTCATAACCACAAGGGTTTGAAATCTAATCCCCTTCTAGGCCTGTCTGTGAATTGGATAACAAGAAGAAATATAATGCTTGCGAAGGAATTTCCAAGATTCATTGCCAAAAATGGATTGAATGACCTACTTATCACACAAGGAAAATCCTTACTTCTAGGTAGAAAGAAGGCCAAGGCCTCCAGATCTCTTGGGAAGACAACAATATTCCCAGGTGACTCTATGAAATCTGTGATTGTCAACTCTAGAAGCCTACAAGATTTTTCATAGATTCTTTTCAAGTTTGTTGTATGAGGCTTAAGAGGGATCCCAACATGAAGAAAAATAAACATAAGTGACCGGAAAAACTTTTAAATGGATGTGGAATTTAACAACCAAAGAGAGTGGCCTTGTAATCCAATATGCCAAAATTTTCTCTATTCAGGCTAGAACTGCATTCTAGAGGTAAAAAAGAGAGCCCTAGAAAGAAAAAAGAATGTCTGAGAACTAAAATATTTCCCCATGCTGGATCTACTTCCACCCTTATTGAAGAATCCAAGGTGGAGCGGAGAAAAAAGATTGCATGTAACACTAGGTTTTATTTCATTGAATCACTGGCGAAAAAGATTGACAAAAGATATCAAGACATTAAAAATTGCTTGAACATTATCTTCATCCTCAATCAACGTGGGGAATGAATCATACCCAAAATGGTCATTAAAAAGTTGAGAAGGTGACTTGGGCAAGGAAATGCTCCTAAAACGACCAGAAAAAAATAGCAGAGGCCAAAAGGTAGCCAAAACCCTCAACCATAAGAACATACAATGACAGAGCTAAACGATAACCCTAGCAGATGGATATGAAGAGACCAAAGGTAGAGGATTGTTGACCATTAATAGTGATACAAGTAGAAGCATCCCCAAAGAGCATATGGATAGATTAAATAAATTTGGGCCCAAATCCAAGCACTTTAAGCATTGCAAGGATAAAAGGCCACTCAATGTGATTATAAGCTTTAGCAAAGTCTATCTTGACAAAGATGACATTTTGTTTGGAGTGAAGAGCCCATTCCATACATTCCTAGACAACAATCATGTTATAAAAAATGAATCTTGACTTGATAAATTTGGTCTTCTTTGGTTGAACAATGAGATGAAGAATATGTCTGATCTTAAGAGCTAGGGCTTTGAAAATAATTTTTTAAGAAACATTGAACATAGTGATTGGTCGCCAATTGAATATATCCTCTGGATCCCTTTCCTTAGGGATAAACTTGATGTTTCCTTTATTGAAATTTTTTCCCAATGAATGGGCATTAAAATACTCGAGGTAGATCTCAGGAAGGTCAAAACCAACACAAGGCCATAAGACTTTGTACAATTCACAAGGAAAACTATCACAACTAGGATCCTTATCGTTGACCATAGAAGAAACAACTTCTTTAAGGTCTTTGAGGGTTAACATTCGATCATAGAAAACCTTTTGAGAATATGAGAGACGAGAAATAAAAACCACAAGAAAATCCTTCAAGGCTTGGTCTTTAGCAGGGGAATTTTCTTGCACAGTTAACACCTTCTCATAATATCTTACAAAGGCTTGAAAAATATTTGATAGCTCAGAGAGCAATGTCTAGCAATCATTGATTCATTTGATACTAGAAGAAGAATGACAAGCCCTCAAAGAAATAAATAACTCCTTAGAGGCTCAATCTCCCATCTTGAGCCAGTGTAATCTAGCTTTAATTAGAGCTCCTCCAACAACATGATGATTTGCAACCTATTTCTAATGGCAGAGTTGATAAACCCTGAGCTATGAATTAGGGGAAAAGAGATTTAAAGCCTAAGCTTAAATGGAACCACATAGATCTTTGGTGTTTGTGTCATAAGATCGTCAGCATTACATGGCCAATTGTCTGCCATAAATACAAAGAAACTACACAGAGTGAGTAATGACATCATTCCACCAAGAAATCTATCTAGTTGGTTGAGTGAGACTAGCCTCAAGGTTCCAAACCCGTTGAATGTGGGATATAGTGGGTTGGTGATGAAGAAAAATGACATGTTAAAATAATTATGTTTTAGAGGGACACATATGAGCTATCTGTCATCCAATACTAAACTTCATGGGGTAGTGGTCTAACAAAGTAACCTCTGTAAGAGGTATGCTAGGTAAATTTTGATTTTCGCAACAGGACAAAAAGAAGTTTGAGTTGATATCATGGCATGATCGATCCTTTTGAAAATTTTGTCAAAAATAACTTAGAAGTTGCACAAGGTATGCTAGGTACAATGAGGGTGACGATGATTGACATAGAAAAAAAGACCCAATTTATTTCACATGTAAAATAGCCTCATGTTCTCTAGTTTTCCAATGAAAATAAAAAATGTCTTCTTTATCAGATGCCACCCTTCCCCACACATAACCTAGGTTGCAAGCGGAAAAGAATCAGCAACCCAGTGCCACAATTGAGATCTTTCCATAACATCATTGGGAGCATAAACATTAATGATCCCAAAAGAATGATTGTAGACTAAAAAAAGGATCCGAACTACTCTTTGCATTGGATCAGACCCATGATCAACAATAGAAGAATGCCAACGAGGAGAGATGAGAGTAACAAATCCTCCTCTACCAACTTCATGCTGAGAAGAAAAAATAAGGTTATTTGGATAGATAACACGACATGCAGTAGAAAACATGAAATAAGCATTTGATCCACTCCTATTCGAAAAGTATGCAATGTATTTTATCTAGGAGTATTAGAGAAACCATCATATTTGTGTGCATCAAGATCTTTATACATTGTTGCATAGGAAAGAAAGCATCAACTCTATGTATTGAATGATGTGCCTGTTAATGAAGACCACATTGAGTTGGTGAGCAAATGATAAAGGAGGCAAATGATAGAATTATATAAAAGAAAAAAGTTTGATTTCATTTTTTAGAATGACTTGATAGATCTTTTCCTATCTAGCTCAATCTACAAAGGATATTTTTTTTCACTTTACCTAACTGTGAAGGTGTTTGAAAGTGAAATATATGTGTAGAGTGTACAATCTAAAATAAAGTGAACTCAACTGGATATCTGGAAGTGGACGTGATCTATTGCTATGTTATTATCTTTCTAGTCTCATCTATCAAGAACTTGCATAAGGTTGCTGACTAGGCTCTACTTGCAAACCTATTTTGTTTGCTCAGACAATTTCTAAGAGCACTGGGGTAATGAATCTAGAATTCCTAAACTGAAATTAGTTGCAAATACAACTACATTAGGTTGTGATTAAATTGGCGTAGACTCTATATGAACTTCGTTTGTGGAAGAAGAGGATACCTATGGATGTTGGATTTTTTTTGGAAGCACCAAAGATTAGAGTGTTCCAAAGGCTGCCCTCTATTGTCGCGACTCTTAGTGGTGGTTGTTGTAATGTTGATGTTGAGTTCACATACATGGAGCATGGTTTTGGTATGTATGGAAAATTGGGAGGATATGAGAACATAATAGGATCTTAGATTGTTTAAAAAATGGTTTTGATTTTATTTTTAACTTTAGTTTTTGGTAAAATTTGAGTTATTTGTCTTTCTTTAGTTAATTTATATTAGAATTTGGAATTAAGTCCTTCAACATTGAACTAAGCTATTTAGTTTAGTTTTCAAAATTTAAGTTTATAGATTTTTTGCCATGGCTTCTCCAGTAGCCCAAATTTTTAAATTTTTACTAGTGTTATCCAAGGTTATTTGTGGGGTCTATGTGACTGTCTATTTACACATATTTTTCCATGGTCCTTCAGTCAAATTTTCAAAATCTCATCATTTTCGGTCATAAATAATGAAAAAACATGACAATATTTGAGCTTGAAAAAGAATGATGATTTATGGTATTCCTAGTGGTTTTGTGTCTCCAAACTCTCTGGCTCATTGTCAGCTTCATTCTACACTTCAAATTTCTAAAATCAGAGCTGCGAATCAAAAGTTATGCTATCTTGAAGTTGGTGTTTTAATTTTAAAATTAAAATTGAAAAATAAAACCTTAACTTTTGAAGAAAGGGTTAATGGTTGGGATTTCAAATTGTAAATAAGCAAAGCAAAAGGGTTGGAAAGTTAAGAGTCAACATTTTCATCTTGGTTAACATTTCAACTTTTTCCAAACCTTAAATTTTAAATAAGTTAAGGGTTAGAATCTCAACTTTGGCCAAAATTATGTGTACTAATCTTAACCTCTTGAGATTTGAAGAATAACAACTCAAACCCGTATTTGACAATAACTACCTTTTAAAAATGGAAAGAAATGATAAAGGCATAGGCCAAATTTATAAGGTGAATGCATTTATGTCTAATGATAAAGGCAATGGTGTCTCATGAATGGCATATTACAGTGGTTGCAGAGTATGTGGGAAATGGTTTTATTAAAACAAGCAAGATATTGAAACTTCAAATCAAATGTAACTGTGGATGTAAAATCGAATTCCACCACCTTTCTCAGCACCATTGTCTCTGCACAAAATAAGATGTTTTTGATGAAATTAATTTTCCATTAGTACACTTAGTGAAAAACATCGAAAGAGATCATAAGGTACAAGCATTACCGACAATTAGTGAGCATACCCGACAGAACACAGAGGTCATGAAAAATGCTAAGTATGGAATTGACCAACGAACACTGACAAGTGTTGCACCGACAAAATGAACAGGACATCACCGATGGGTCAATAACATAACATTGAGAACATCACCGACGATGCAGTTTTGAGAACACAACCGACGGAACAGAAAAGGCATACCAACAAAGGAACACCGACGACAAAGAAAACCAACCATTAGAACTGACAGTCAGTTATAAAACCCGCAAATAGTGGATATGAGTTTTATACGTTAGATAAAGAAATGTAATTCTATTTATAGAGTTTTAATTTGTTTTAAATCATAACTTAAGCGTCAAGCAAGCTTTATGTAAATGTTTTAAAGCATCCTAACGGATCTAAAACATATCTAACTAAAGATCAAGGTCAAGTTGTAAACCTTGGATCTAGAGTTAACTTGCGAAGCGTGAATCAAGAATTGAGCCAAAATCTAGTATAAATAGATGTTCAAATCAATTGTGAAATATGAATTCATTGTTGTTAATAGCCATGGAGAGCATCTAAGGAGCAGAAGGCAGAATTCATGCAAAGTTTAGAAACAGAACACATAAGTTGTCAAGAACACATAGAGGCTACCGACGAACAGATAAAGGTATTATTCAATCATGGAAGGATGATTACTTATATATAAAGCTTTATAGGATTTGTTATCAACAATTAGAGATTGCATACATCATCAGATCAAATACCTATGTAGTTTCATTCTAACAAGTGCATCACATCTAAAATCCTTTTGTAGAAGGTGGAATTAACCATTCTTTACAAATCTCTTTATAGAGTGCACACTTAATAGTGTTGCTAAAACTTCAAACAAAGTAGATCTTAACAGGTCTCCACTGTAATACTCCTAACAGGGTAGGTCATCAGAAGTGATCAATTGTAAGCCTTAACCGGCCCCTTCTTATCTGTAGATAGTGAAGTCTTGTGGGTAACAATCCCCACCACAGTTTTTACTTCCTAACAAGAGTTTTCTGTGATATCATATCTTGTGTTATGTGTTATCTATTTTCATGAATGTTTCTTTTATGGTTACATATTAAATAACTTATGTATGATTGCATATACATAAAGAAAGATGAACAGTTAGATACGATAGTTTGCAAACTGATGATTAAGGGTTAATGGGCTAACCAAAGAAAAGTTTTAGAGGTGTTGATTCACCCCTGCCCTCTTAGTACATCATTCCAATATAATTCCAACAGTTTTGGTATAAGTTATCGGCACCCATCAAAGCATAATGGTTATCAAACATTATAGTTGGAATTGCTCCAGTTTACATGCATACAAGATATGGAAGCATAGACAAGGATTGTTGACCAAACACCTATTTTCTCATAAAATGGAACGACTACATTAATATAGCATGGAACGTATAGATAAGGCACATATATTTTTATTATCAGGTTACTCAAAGACTTTCAAAAGTGATCCAAAGCACCGAAGGAAAAGCTAAGTTGTTAAAGATACATTAAAGGGGCCAACAAAACAAGTTGATGAAGACTCTTATTGACAAAGAAGAAACCGATTCTAACGAACATTTTTTGTCGGGCATTTTGAAAGGTTATGAAAATTAATGGTGGATTTATGAACATTCAAGAAAATGTTTGCAAATGAAAGTTGTAAGGTTTTAATGATAAAATTATGTTGGTTAACATGCATGCAAAATATGGTTGGATAGACAAGTGATTGAAGGTTCGTGGAAAATGAATTGGTTGGAAATGACTTTAGAAACTTTCATAGTAATGCAACATTCCAAAACCTCTACCAGCATCCTCCGTGGGCAAGCCAAAATGGGAACATTTGAACAGGCGCATGGGCAATGTATCAAAATATAATAAAAAAATAAGCCTCGTCAAATGTTATTTATCTCACATTATGACATCGTGCATAAGTTCTAAGGAGGATATCTCAATTAGTACTTAAGGAAAAGATAACACATGTTTCAGTGGGGATATTCATCAAATATGACAGAGTTCAAGGGGTACCTATAAAGGATTGGCTACCTATTTTACTTGTTATGATATTCTTATGGGCGAGGATTAATATAATGGGTGACATGTTGGATTTGGATTTAGGTCTTATTGAAATGTATAGATTGAGCTCGATGGTGAAGAAATATCTTATTTGGTTTCTTGAACAAGGGTAAAATGGTGCATCCTCTCATATGAACATCTAGGAGTAAAGCACATCAATTCTTTGAAATAATAAGGCTTTAGAAATGGAAAATGTTTTAACATAACAAGAGTGAATACATTAGTCTTTCAACATTGCAACATTGGAATATTTTTGCCCTAATAGAAAACCTCATGAATCATCAATTTGATTGAAACATAAAAATGTAGATTTTGTGTTCTCTCAAATGGCCAAATAGTGGGATGATGATGAAAAGCACAAATGAAGCAGGTGAAGATGGAAAATAACCTCAACATGGTGAATGGCTCGGTCTTGTTTCAAAGTCAAAAGTTTCAAGTTGCCTCTTGTAAAAGTGACTTTTGTCACTTAATGTAATTAAAGGCATCCTTAGGGATTTGTCATTGTAAAAAGTTAGGCAAATCCTAACTTGTGTTTCAAAAAGGTAATTCGAAGGTAGTTATCTGGTAGTTATAAGGTAATTATTTTATGAGCATATAAATACAGATAATTTGTAATGTAAAGGGGGAGACTTTTTGCAAAAAGGGAGAGACTCTGTGAATTTGTGTAGAGGGATTTATTGAGAACTTTTATGTTCATACTTTGTACTTTTGAACTTGTACATTTTCAAAAGAATAACCAAGAATGCATTTGATTCGTATGTCTTAAATATGTTTTCAGTTATTGTTATCGATTTCTCTTATTTTAGATTGATAATACCTTTGAGTATTTTGGATATACGTAAAAGATGAAGCATGTTCATGCCTTGGTATCTCGGTTAGAAAATGTTGAGGCTATCTATTTCCTCATATGTAGAAATGTGTTTCTTTTATTTCATTGATTTCACATATCCAACTTATCCTATACTTAAATCCCCTTTGTATTTTTTTATCCTTTGGTAATCTCATATGGTATTCGTGTTGGAAATACAATAATGGGAAAACAAGATACTAAGAGGGGGGGGGGGGGGGGGAAT